>JAGFNK010000171.1:0-98329 GCA_025769875.1 Russula earlei | reverse complement strand
TACAGGCGCTTAAATACTGTATGTAGCGAGGCTGTACAGTACTATAAGCAGAACAATAAGTGAAAAGGCAGATCAATAGCAAAAGTAGCTCAACAATAGATGAAACATAATAAGTGAAACACAATAGATGAAACACAATAAGGGATCACCATCAAGGGATAAAATGGTAACCACGGAAACGGAGATAATAAAAGGGACAATGATGGGAAGGGATTATGGACGAACCGACAAGGGGGTAAATCATAACACCCCTGCCTTTGTCTCATCCGCTCCCGCGCCCTCAGTTGTCTTATCACCCTCAGTCTTGTCCATCGCCTCATCCATTGCCACAGTAGCCTCAGTCGTGCCAGCTGCTGACTTTGCATCAGTCTCCATCTTAGCCTCACCCGTACTTGTCAGTTCAGCCCAGTCCGTCATAGCACCAGCATTGCCAGCCGCCACCGTCTCCACCCTGCCCTCAGCCTCAGCCTTCTCAGTCTCAGCCACCACCACCATGCCCCTAGTTTTGCCAGCTGTCTCCATCGCCCCAGCTTCAGATCAGTCAACCGCCGCCACCATGCTCTTAGCCTTGCCAGCCACCTTAGTCTCATCAGCCACCACCGTAGCCTCAGCCTCAGCCACTGACATCTTAGCACCACACACCGCCGCCTCCACCACTGTCTCACAAGCCACCGCTGCCATGCCCTTGTCAGCCACAGCTGCCGTTGCCCCTGCGTCGCCCTCAGTTGTCACCTCCACCCTGTCTGCCTCCACCGTCGCACCAGCTCAGTCCACCGCCACCTTCTCAGTCTCAGCCTCAGTCTTCTCAGTCTCAGCCGCCGCTTTAGTAGTTTCATGTGACACCAGCACCACCGCACCATCACAACCCCTCACCACCAGCACCACCCCAGAAGACCAAGAAGGCCTCAGCCATGAACTTAGCCATGACATGCCACAACAGGAGCAGAAGCCACCACCACGTTGCCACCACTGCTGCAGGAGAAGCAGTCGCCAACACCAACGGCACACTGCACACCACCTCCCACATTGCCTCCCCATCTGTTCGTGCGCTCTCACCCACATCTGCTGCCGACACCTGCAGTGGAGATGACCCCACCACCACCGCCGCAAGACGACAGATCCCACCCCCATGCAAGCCACCCCACGCATCCTCTTTCTCGAGTCCTTGCCACCTACGTCTCTATCTACGAACTCACGCTCACCGCCTATGCCTTCGCTCCTCGTCCACACCTGCTGCCACCACCTGCTGTCATGAACCATTCCCCGGAGAGGCCCTTGAAGGACCCTTCCTTATAGGAGGAAACCCAGCCTCTATGATGCCACCCTGTTCACACGAGCAAAAGGGGTGAGTAGAGGTGTCCACAATATCGCGCGCGCATTGTTGCGCGAGCGATTCTCGGCACAATCGACATACAGCAAGCCCCACTTAAAGGCAACCCTTCTAGCAACTAAGGACAGTATTAGAGCCTTCCTAAGGACCCTTTGGAACGACCCTAGGAACTCTACAATAGGTACTAACCTAGTATCAAAGGCCCTACAACGCGTTATTAGACCAACTCTAATAACTATAGAACGAACTATAAGGCAACACTAAGGACCTTAATAGAAGTATTAGGGTCGACTCTAAGGACCCTAATAGAACTATATAAGGGCCTTATAAGATAACACTATTCCATAACCAAACTACAAGTCCTCAAATGACCGGCCCTAAACTAACTAACAGAAAATGAATCAGGTGCTTGCACGTGTACTAAAAGCAGTGAACACGTGGACAATGGAAGCTCTTACTCATCAAGAGAAGCTTCTTACTCAGCAGCTTACTGAGCATGACTGAGCATGCTCAGTAAGCGTCCTCCGACTTCTTACTCATCACTCTATTGTGCTTGATAACAAGGTTAAGACTTGTTCCCTATTTAGCAGCTCTCTTGTAGTATATAAGCGCTCAATAAAGTAGCGGACAGTCCTCAGACTGTCCATTTGTTTACGGCACTCTCTACCCCTGGGATACTCCTTTAAGGACCATCCCCTTGTGTCTACCCTGGCCTCTTCCCTGCGTGATTGCTCGACTCTCACAGTAACAATGGAGGACAACTCCTGTATATAAAAACACCCTAGCTACTCTGTAGTAGAAAGAGTTCAGAATAGGACCCCTCTTTGCAACCCACTCCTCTCTGTCTGTGATGGTCAGAATCGAGAGGCGAGAGGGGTGATGAGTGGCTGGCTGCAACTCCAATCGCACTGGAAACAACATTGCACACCACAACACTTGAGTCAAAAACACTATGGGGCTGCCTCAAGACAGCCCATGGGTACAACATGAGGGAAAAATAATAGATATAGACCATGATTTTGAGTTGTAATTCATCTAATACACATGTGGAGGTGGCTTGAGTCCAGCTCCACCAATTCTCACTCAAATCTCATGAAAACAATGGGGCTGCCTAGCCCTCATTCAGGCAATTCAGGGACAATAAATTTCATATGAATTGAAGCTGTTTTGAGGGAGATATTCATCCTGCATGTTTGAGGGGGTTTCTGCGCCGATTTGGGTGGAATTCAAACTCCGCCAAGTGCGCTGAAAACGGCAATGATAATAAGCGCTAACTGTTAGTCATCACGGGCCGGGAGACGCCGGTTGGTTGCACGCTGAGCGATGCCAGGAACGAGTTAATAGCCAGAGCCAGCCACCCCGAACCACGACCACGACACCTCATCCTCCGCTCACTCCCCTACACCTCCAAGGGACCAATAAACCCCTCATCTGGGATTCAACGGCCAGCAAATGTCTTCTGCCGGTCCACCTGCCGAAGGCAATCTCAAGCGTGGCCCATCCGCCTCCAAGCCCAAGGGCATTTTGAAGAACGCACCGCCCCCGCCCGGAGCCGCAGCGCAACAGTTAGTGTTCCATTTATCACCGGCGCCTTCTTACCGTCATACCGTGTATCACATATCTGCTTTCTGGCAACTTCCCACTCACGTCTTTCCTATCTGGCCCGATCGCGAATGACGATTATTCCACGCATCGCCCTCACATTTCCATATCTGTGACGGACCATCGTCCCTCTATCATTGCATTTTCATGCCGCACCTCCGACTACGCCGACTCACCCAATTTTGGCGGACGTTCGAGTAGTTTGCAATGGGACGAAGAGAACATCGCGCTAACGGAGCTACAGAAGGATAGCCAAATGAAGATAACAGAACCCAAGACACCCTATGTACGCTACAATGCTGAGCTGGACGACGTCGAGGGCGGTACATGTCGTCTTTCTATCCATCTCTATTTTCGCTCACGCGGCAGGTGCAGATATCCCGACGTTCGATCTCGGACGGTCGTCCGCACCCTCACCGCCTCCGGCCACCCCATCGCCAATAGAGCCTCCTTCTCCTCGCCGTGCCTCGTTCTCCGCGGGAAAGCGGCCGGGGCGCTCGAGCAGCGGTAGCTCGAGCCGAAGCACGAGCTTCAGCCTCCCTTCCGATTTTCCGCGCGGTGAGGTTCAGGAGGCAAGCAGCGACGAGGAGGTCATGTCTCCCGAAGGTAAAGCGCTCGCGTCTTATCAAGGGGTGATCCCTGAACCCGATCTTGATTAGCCGCCGCGAAGCACGAGGCGTTTCTGAAGGCTCGAGGGCGCCACTATTCGAATGAGGCAGAGGCAATGAAGGTTCGCACATGCAATTTCTCCTGGATCCATATTCATCCCCTCTCGTGCTTTGCACGTTGGTTGGTCGGACCCGGTCTCCAGCGCGCGGCCAAACTTATGGAAGAAGACGACGATGACTCGCAAGGCGAAGGAGTTCAGGTGCCACCAGTGCGTAAGGTCAACGGCACCGGCTCGCAATCGACCGGCAGTGCAGCCGACACGAGGACCGCTTAGATACAATGAAGCAGAAGCTCGAAGTTGTATGTAGTCCACCTAACAATCAGGATGTGATTTCTTTCCCAAGTTGGTAGCGTGGCCGCTGATTATTTTGTGAACCGATCGATCTCCTGTGGTATCTCGGTCTCTCCGTTCTTGAGTTTTACCGTGTTCCTATTCATTCCATTTCTGTCATGTAGGGAGACAATGTGGGGATGCCGACAAGAACGAAATCCACAAGTTGGACGTGAACGAGAACTGGTGCCGTATTCTGAGAGGTGTGGCTATGCTCGGTATCATCACCTGGCAAGCACAGTCAACCTCGGCCTGCGTGATGCAGAAGGATGGATTGACGTGGTTGGCGCGCCACGACGATGCCATACGTTAGGCCAACGGCATACCCGACCGCTCAACTTGCGTGCGTACTCCGCGCGGTAGCAATTATCCTCGCAGTCCTAATCATAGCTCAGTGTTCCGCGCATGTTCTGTGCTCGCCGCATCAGGTCCGCCAAGGCACCCGCGCCAGTCGTCCAGTTAACTTCGCTCCGCTGCTCATATGACCACGGTTGGTACGTCACGATGCGAAGCACGGATCATTTGGTGACCACAGGTCGAGGTGATCCTCGGTCAGGTCAATCTCCCATATGGAACATGATCACTTCCTCTCCGCATTAGCTCCCCGATGAGCTAAACATAGTCTCGCACGGCTGTTGCTACGTCAGTACCGCACCCCTTCATAAGCAGCCTGTCGTCCTTCCGTCTTGTCGTCTCGTCGAGACAAGGTACGATGTCCACACCCACCCAAATCAACGAAGAATACGACATCGTCATCGCCGGCGGTGCGCCATTCTCGTCCACGTTCTAATCTTTTTCTGACGGAGAGCGCGACCGGTAGGCGGCGTTGCTGGTTGCGTCGTCGCAGGCCGTCTTGCGGCTGCGGACCCAGACCTGCGCATCCTCATACTCGAGGCGGGCCCCCCGACGTACAACGATCCCGCGCATGTACAACCCGCGCGCTACCCGTCGCATCTTGCGCCGGGCTCGCGCACCGTGCGCGTGCACACCAGCCGCCCGAGTGCCGCGCTCGGAGGCCGCTCGGCGGCCGTGCCGTGCGGTCAGTGTCTTGGCGGTGGGGGTAGTGTCAACTGTGCGTTGCCTGATGCTTTTCTGGGGGGGAGAGGAGTGAATGACTAACGGCAACTTTGTCAATTGATGTTCGCTCTGTCAAGTCATGATGTACACCCGTGCGAGCGCCTCTGACTACGATGACTGGGAGACGGTGCACGAGAACCCCGGATGGGGCTCGAAGGACCTCATCCCGCTCCTTAGAATGGTAAGCGCACCAGGCCAGGCTCCCTTTGTCCTCATCTGGCTTTCGCCATTACGGCATTTAGACAGAGACCTATCAAGTTCCCGGTGGCGGGCCAACTCATGGCACTGATGGTCCGCTCAAGGTCTCACTGGGTGGGATATCCCATGACTTCCAAGAGCCGTTCGTGCAAGTTGCACGCACGCTCGATCCCGCTCGGGCCGGGAAGCCATATTACATCGATACAAACGATCTCTTGACGATCAATGTGTATACTGTGGGTGTTCTAGTCCTGCCCTTTCCCGTCCCCTGACGTGTTTATCACCGAATCATTCTCCGTCTGCTTAGAGGTGGCCCAGGTTCGTGCATCCTGACCCTACAGGTGTTGATTGTTTTACTTTGTGAACAGGTGGATAAACGAGGAGACTGGCACCCGCTCCGATGTGCCGCACAATCTGATCTACCCTCTCAAGGAGACACGTCCGAACCTCCACTACGTTACAGGCATACACGTGAAGCACGTAACATTCGACGAGTAAGTTTGGCGCTTTTATTCATTTCAATCCTGGGCCGACTTGCATTCTCGGACCAGCGAAAACCGTGCAACAGGGGTTGCCTTTACGTTCAACCCGCTTTTCCATCCAGATGGCCCAGCTGAAACGCGCACGGTCCGTGGGACAAAGCTAGTTGTGATATCTGCTGGTTCTTTCGGCTCTCCTGGCATATTGGAGCGATCGGGAATTGGCGCCAAGGGCGTTCTAGAAGGAGTGGGTGTGAAGCAGCGCGTTGATTTGCCTGGTGTCGGCGAGAATTACCAAGGTCCGCTGCGCGGTAATATTGACGGTCCACGGTGCTGACTTGGGATATGGGCAGATCACAACATGTTGTTCATTCCGTACCTCGCAGCAGACGAGGCACAGACATTTGATGCGATTTTCCATAATGATGAGGGTGCAATAGACGGTGTGTCCCATTTTCACCATCCTTAGGGACTGATGCAGATTACACTTTTTTGCCATAGCTGCTATTACCGAATTTTCAAAGACAGGGATGGATCCCCTTTCTCACAAGTGCGCTGGCGGCTGCACTTCCGTCTCACCCTGACTGACCATGGCATCAGCGCTGTCGAGGCAGGAATCAAGTGGCGTCCTGATCCATCGGAACTGGCCAAACTCGGTCCTGAGTTCCAGGAGGTCTGGGACTCCTACTTTGTCAATTCTCCCGACAAGCCTGTGTTGTGGATCGGAATATTTTCTGTGTCAGTGCTTCGGTCGCTCGCCTTGATGATTAGTGCCACTGATACCGACGATGTATCCAGGTTAGTCGGCGATGCGACTCTGGTCCCCCGACGCAAATATTTCACAATGGGGGTCTATACAGTGAGCACCGCGGTTACATGATGCTGGTAGATTGTTACTCTTAACACCGGACGTCCTTGCGCTCACCCTGTTAGGAATACCCAGTCGCGCGGGGCCACGTACACATCACGCATGGCGAGGACGTCTCCGCTTCGCTCGATTTTGTCCCCGGCTACCTCGAGTCGTCAGCCCAATTTCTCGCCGAACGCGCATAAGCTGATGTACGCTTTTTTTACCGTGCAAAGGATGGCGGACGTGAAGGTCTTGACGTGGGGATACAAGTTTTCGCGGGAGATCGCGCGCCGCATGCCGCACTTCCGGGGTGAGCCTGCCGCGCTGCATCCCGCATTCGACCCTGGCAGCAAGGCGGCGGCCGTTCAGCATGCGGAGGGCCCCGTCGCCTTTGACACGCCGCGAATCGAGTATTCGGACGAAGATGATCGCGCGCTCGAGGCGTACGCGCGCGCGACGGGTGTGTGATAATCCTGCTCTTATCTTTCCCCACATGCAACGTCATGACTTCTTTTTTTTTTTTTCGACGTTGCCAGTGAGCACGACATGGCATGCGGTGAGCGTTCTCCCCTCCGAGCTGTATCTAATTTGTTGTGTGCGCGTCGAGGGGGGGTGTGACCGTGCAGGCTGACAAATTTGTGTCCACCCCTTTTTTTCTTTGGAAACTGGGGTTATGACAGCTCGGCACCTGCGCAATGAAGCCGCGAGAGCGTGGTGGGGTCGTCGACTCGCGCCTCAACGTGTATGGTGTCCAGGGACTCAAAGTTGCAGACCTGTCCATTGGCCCAGGCAATGTCAGCGCGAACACGTACTCGACTGCGCTGGTAATTGGAGAGAAGGCTGCAGTGATTATCGCCGAGGAACTGGGTATCAAGTGGAGGTACGGTAATTAGGAAGAAAAAAAAAACAGTCATGTCATGTTGTGTGGTCATCTAATTGATATGAACAAATTCGCCTTTCTTTCTAAGGTCATCTTTGCTTCTATCCCTTCTTACCAAGTCGCTCCCGAACTTCCTTTGTGTACACCGCCTGCAACTTACCAAGTCGCTTCTGAACTTCCTTTGTGTACCTCGCCTGCAACTCCTCCTGATAACCCGGCTTCTGCCGCTGTTTCCAGCCAGGCCAGAGTCTCAGCATCCAGATTCCCCATCCCTGTCGGCTCCTGAGTGTTGGAATTGACAGACCTGACCGCAAGTATGTCCCGATGTGCTTGGCGAGTCTTCCTCTAATACCACATGATTTGAGTCCGATGATGACGGCGACCTTTCATGGTTCCGATTGGCTCCGAAATTCCCATGTCTGCAAGGTAATGTTAACTTCAGGGGAGAAAGAGAACCTGAAGAGGTCGGCGTACTTCTGAGGAAGCGAGAACGATGGAGCGAAGCCAACGGCGAGTAAGAATATGGAAAGAACAGTGGAGGTTCGCATCGATGGTTATGAGTGGGAATATGGGTTTCGAACGAAAGTCGTCAAGGAATAAGATAGTCGGTAACCGGTACCTGAGTATGAAGTGAACGGGAGCACTGCTGGGGAGAATCCAAACTGCAGGTGTTGACTTATACTGTGGCAAGTCCACCTCCCCTCTGTCCACAAATTCCGGACCAGGATCGTCCTATCACATCACTATCATGATCCAGTGTTAATGGGACGTTGATGCATCGACGTTTCCAGGCATGCAAGCTGGAAATGAGATCATCGAGCACGTATCTCGTGTACACGTTGGAAGTTGGACAGCCACGATGAAGTAGCCAGTGCAAGTGAGCGATGCATGTGGTGGCGGGCAGAAAACCTGCTTGTGACTGTCACGCGCGACAACGAACCGCCAAACATGCTGCATACGCAAGAGCAGCAGATTCTTCATGACCGTGTCAACCTTGTCCGTCTTGTGCGACGCCTCGACAGAACAGTGCACGATTCAGATTGGGGTTCCGAAAGAGGCACAGATCCTTGGCTCAAATCGGAGAGATTATTGCAAGTGGGGCCTTTTTATTGCGCTCTGAATCTGGCAGTTCCGAGCCTCACCGCCGTCTGTCTCATAGCAATTGAAGCACGCAAGAAAGTTATTGGGCAACTTGGAGGTCTACAATGAGTCCCGTCACTCGACGTGAGCTCTTCTTCCTCACCTCGAAGCCAAATCTGTGTATAAACCGACCAGGTCCGCGTAGGAGGCTTCCGCGAGGTCTCGCCGACATTCGTGTCCTTCTCGACAAGCTGGACTCTTTCATGCTGTCGGTGAACGAGGTACGGGATATGTGTCCGGACGGCATACGTCCTTCCACGCTCACGCACAGATCGCCTTTCAGCAGAGGGTTGTCCCCGCGCCTCCACATACGGAGCCCATCCTCCCAACCTTGCCGCTCCCGCCCCCCAATTCCGCTCGAACAGTCGACCTGCCGGCATCGCGGCGGCAGCCAGGCGCCGCCTTCCCACGTCGCCTCTGGGCCGCCGCTCGAGGAGGCCGAGCCACCAGCGACAGACGTCGACCTTCTCCTCGGCCTCGCAGAGGAGGAGGCCGCGAGCCTTCCCCGCGAGCCCGTCCCTCCCGATGCAGATCGCGCCCCGACGACGACGAACGACCTTCCCGACAGGATCCCCCGCGCGCGTTCCGTGGCGCCTCCTGCCGCAGCACCCGCGCCCGAGGCCGCGTCGGATCGAGCGCTGCTGCGGCACGGCACGGCGCTGCAGGAAGAGCTCTCCGCGCAGCTGGCGCAGATGGCCGGCCAGCTCCGGCGCAACGCGGAGCACTTCTCGAACGCGCTCGTTGCGGACCAGGCGGTGCTGCGCGCCGCGGAGGAGAAGGTCGGCGCGAACTTTGACGTGATGAAACGGGAACGCGTGCGGCTGCGGGATCATCGAGGCAGGAGCCTTGGGACCACCTGTCTGACGATATCGAGCGTCCTCGTGGTCACGATTGCGTTCATAGTGATGCTCTTTATCCGTCGGTTCACGTGAGGAGTGACTATTTATCCGTCCTGCGTAACCATATGGGTTACTCGTTGCTCCGAAGCTTGTTGCATCGGCCTTCGAGCAAGATACGTACGCCTGCAAAGCCCGGGAGACACCGCTCTCAGTCGCTCCTCCAATTTGATCGCCACAAGTGAATAATTTTCAAGCGCAGTAGATCAATTGCATGTCATAAATTTGACGCGCCTTCGCCAAGTGTCATAATTTACAAGTTGGATGAATCCATAACTAAGAGTATTCATATGGTCGAATCACACGGCGGTCTATCCTGTGTTAGAAACTGAAATATAAAACATGTGAGAGTGTGTATGCTTTGCTTGCTTGCAGAAATCGTCGCCCTCAACGTCCTCATCATTTCTACCTTACACTTACTCAACGGGCGTGGGCGATTGCACCCGCGGTGTATTTACTGGGGCCGGTGCAACCCCTGACACTGGAGTCGAGGGGTGACCCAGCGCCGGGGTCAGCAGGTTACCTTCCGCGGCCGCGATTGCACTGCTGGTGGAGGCAGGAGTCGAGCCCGCTATTGGCTCTGGAGATCCCGTGCGGAGCATCGTGACATGCGGCCGGGGAAGCAGCGATTCCGGTGGACGAACGCCGCCACGACGTAAGCGTGGTGTCACGCGTGGGCTATGCGGATCGACCGGGGGAGGCGGCGGGAGTGAGAGTAAGGTGGTGCTGGGCAGCCACGAGAGGAACGTGCGCTGCGCCCGTGCGTCCATTTGTGTCGTCGCCGGAGTTGGACTCGATCGCATGCTTGACGTTGCGGCCGTCCCCGTCCCCGAGCTGGTAACGGTGCTGGCATTGCTGACACTCTCAGGGATGGGGTTCCATGGGAGCTCCGGGCGACGGGAAGGGAAGAATCGACGGGGAGGCACACCCGTTGTGTTCGACGGTGAAAGATAGGACGATATTGTCGTTGGCGCTGTTGGATCATCTGTGTCGGTTTCAATTCCCGAGGTGATGTTGTTGCCCTCGCGCACTGATGAGCGGCGGCGGGAGGTAAAGTCGGTAAAATCAACGGTCCGAGAACGCGCTGGGATACGCCGAATGGACGGCTGGCGCGTGAGTGCAGGGGCGGACGGAAGCGCTCGTCGGGGATGGGGGTCCCCATCCGTCGGGGGAGCTCTCGCGAAGGAACCCAATCCTCGCGTCGCGCTGAGCGTAGCATATGGCGTAAGTGGGGCGGCGAGGGAGAAATATGGGGTTCGATGGAGGCTGAGTAGATTAGATTTAAGATGCAGCAATAAGAGCAGGAAGAAGAAGAAAAAAAACAAGACGAACAGGGACCGGGGTTGGCATACGCATCGTATAGATCAGTGTTCATGCGTGTGCCCTCGATTGTGACAGGATGGTCGATGATGCTTTCCATGCTGTCGTTATCATCATCGAGGTCCATCTCTTCTGGCGGGACGGAGAGGTAATCAGAAAGGTTGAGCGTACGACGAGCGGCGGAACCGCGCCCAGTGCGGTCACGATAAACGCGTTGTGGTGCAGCGAGGGTGCGCAGGCCTTTGGCCGTGCGGTCGGATATCAGCCCACGATCGGCCGCTTGTCTTTGACGGCGTTCAGCCATTTCCTGCAACGATGACCATTGTTAACCATGAGATGCATACAGAAGCCGACGGCCTTGGCGCACCCTGACGAGTAGTTCCGTCAGCGTCGTGGTAAACGAGTCTCCCGGGTCTAGGTCCTGCACGAAAGTTTCATAGGATATCGAGGGCTCCAGTTTCTCGAGCTTTGATCTTTTCAGTGCGCCAGAACTACATTTTACTAAATGAAGTAGAATGACGGGATTAGCACTGTAGGATATAGGGAGGGACATCCATTGGAAAATGACGAGCGTACACGAGTCTTTTGATCTTAGCGCCGAGAACGTCGTCACAGTACTCTGTTGTCCTGAGCGGGTCATGTCAGCCGCATATCCCCACGAGTACACAAGTCTTCACGCACCATTTACCCATTACGAGAGGTCTCGAGAACAACTATGTGAGTCGAAAGAAAGGCTTGATCATGCTGTGTGGAAATGCTCTGCTCGGTCCAGCTCCGAAGCGGTTTGGTCATGTTTGTGACGCTTCATCCACGCCACCATTTCGTTGGCAGCAAAGCCAATGTCTGCAGCAAATCCACCCGCAATACAGGAACCACTGGCAGCATCAACCTTGCGATAAACTCCCCGTGGGCATCACGCATTCGTATTATTAACGTCTTAAAGGCAATGACCTTGGTGGGCTACTCGAACCCCTAGAACAAAGTCACGGACATCCCTGTCGATGATGTCGAATTGACACGGTGGTCTGCGCACGAGTTCTCCCTTGGCACTTTCTTCGTGTAAAAACTCATCGCACTTGACACTGAGTTACGTTATCATATCGAAGAGCTCTCCGCCCATCATTATGCCTGGGCTTTGCCGCCTTGACAACAGATAGCAAATGCAAAATTTTCTGGTGTTGGAATGAGGTCAACCCTGGGTAGCCACTGGCGAGCGCCCAGTACAAACGTACGAGGCAGCAAAAGGAAGTTCAAACTTCAGTTTACTAGGCTCCGTACGAATACATCCCAAATGATCCGATACCGTTGGGGGAAAGGAATCGCGTGCCATAGGCAAATGACCGTCATGAAGAAATGACTCATCATAGCCGTGGGCATGGACATCGAGAGTGAACTGAGTCAAGGATGTGACATCACGTCTGAAATTACAGCTTTGAGGGGTGAGAAGAAAATGAACGATGTTTGCCAACTCGATGGAAGGAGTCGTGACACCGGCCACGATCCCATCGCCATCGAAACATGAGAGAACTTTACCATCACCGCACAATCATGCCGGGAACAGAAGTGTCGAACGAGGTCATAGAATCTTCATTTTACGTATGATCGATCACATATCATGTATCGGCCTCGACGCGCAGCCGCTCGCGCACACGCATGAGCGATTTGCCAAGCTCGTTCATCCCCATCCCTGCACCGTCTCCCCAGAACGGGTCGCCCGATTCGACGTAGACCAGCTCGGACGGGTGCGTGTTCAGAAGTAACGTGCGCAAGTCCCCATGCTGCCGGAACTTCAGATGCAGCACGTCGTCCATCTACAATGTTCGCCAATTCAATTAGCCGCCAGATAAAGGAAAGGCCTCCTCCCGCAACAGAGACGAAAACTCACGATACTGAGTGCCACGTTGCCCCAGTCCCGCCGTGTGAACTCGGCCAGCTCGGCACTGGTCGCGGCGACCTGCTCGACGCGCTCGCACTGCCTGATATGGTCGGCGAGGTCGGGACGGTGATCGAGGAACTTGCATGCCTCGAAGAGGTGCAATGCTGTCGGGTACACCTCGTCCTCGTACACCACAGTATGCGACGAGTGATCCATCAACCCGGAGTACTCCCCCGGGCCGTACCCATTGAATTTGATCACCACCGGTGACACCGAGTCCGCAGAAAGCGATGGCGACTGCATCACCGTCTCACCTGTCATTGTCACGCTTCCTAGCGCAGGACTCGGCGTGACGTCGGAGGGAGCAAACGCCTGTAATACTGGCGACGGCAGAGGAGGGAATATGGGCAACTCAGAAGGAGTCGGAGATCTAGAAGTGGGGGGGACAATGGGAGAGATAGAAACCCATGAGGACTGTACGGGCGTAGGGGGTGGTACCTGGATGACTATAGAAGGAGCAGTACTGAAATAAGGGTAGGGTGATGGTGTGAGGTTCGGTAGCTGTGACGGAGAGAATGAAATGTGGATCGGTGGTTGTGGCGGAATGAATGTTGGTGGCGGTGGCTGAATGTAGCTCTCTGCCTGGGAGGTAGGGAGTGTAATCATAATCGAGTGCTGAGGAGTGATGAAGGCCGATGGCTGAGGGGGCATAAGTGTAACGAAGGTCGTTGGTGGCAGAACGGGTGGTGTAACGAAGTACGGTGAAGGCAACGTCGGTGGCTGATATGGTACCAACGGCCCAGAGAAGCTGGGGTCCGTCTCTGGCGGGCTGGCTGTAGCAATCGTTGGTGAGCCGGTTGTAACCTTCGTCATTTCGGCTGTATCAGGGGTCACATCGGGTGATAGCAATGGCTGAATGGCTAGGGAGGGACGATGCAGAGTACACATCGGATATGACCTTGCCTCATTCAGAACTGGGTCCACGTCATTGGTGGTGTTAGAAAATGCTGTTGGGAATGCACTCGTGCCCCGATGCAGAGAAATGTACACCCTACGAATACTCTTTAGCGTCACCACGGAGAGAGGGGCAATATGATTGTCATTCTGTGCCGCGTCCACGAGTTGGTTCCACAAACTGCAAAACTGGTATTGGTACTCTGGCAAGGCAGAGAAAATATCAAATTTGCAAAGTGATTCTAGAGTCTTCGATGACGCCTCAAGGATATCGCTTCGGTGACGGTCCGCTGATCCAGCGAAAGTTTGAATAGCCCTCCGAATGATGAACATAGCGTTAATCAGAAGTGTAGTGTAAGGGTCTGTGCAATAACTCTGAAGGAGCGATTTAGACGCGTTCAGGTGGCCGCTCGCGAGCTGAAACCAGTAATCGTCGCGTTTTTGCACATTCGACAAGGTGATAGCAACCACGTATTGGGCATAAAAGGCTGTCACCTCATGGGGTAGGTGCTTCCACTCTTGTACAAAAAGTCCGAATTCAATGAATCTCGAGAATCCGTGCCAGTCTCCGAGCAGAACGCGGCGAAGCGTCCACCAGGGTCCAAGCAGGGATGTGGCGTCGATAACCTTGGTGTAAATGATGATCCGTCGTTGTTTCACCGAGTCAGGAACCAAGCTGGATAACAATGTACGATCCATCATACCGATCAATGTATGTGACAGTCTTTTCCTGTTCGGTTCGATGAGGTACGTCTGTGAATCTACGAGTGTTTCTGGTGCGCAAACGCCCGGAAGAGCATCGAAGAACTGCTCAAATTCGTCGTCGTCATGCAAGGTGCCGAACATCCATGACAGAGCGCGGTAGTCGATGTCTGCTGACAGCCTTCCAACAGCGAATTCTGCTGCCTTTTGCATATTGCGCCAAGACGGCCAACGAGGAGGAGAACCTGGATAGTGGGCGCGATACCACTGGCGGAATCGGGTGATAAGGGGACGTGAAGCGCTTGAGAAGTTGGTGAGCGACCGATAACACGTTGCCAACGCAAAACCAGGCCCATGAAGAAAGAGGCGACGAGTAGGGGCAATCTTGGCAAAAGACGGGCAGGAAGGTGAGGGATGCGTAACCAGCTACGCAGAGCGCAAGCCAAGTGATTACCACGTTGAAGACCGTGCGGTTAATGTGAAACAGGAACACCGGAAGACCAGCAAAGAAGAGGAAGAGGGAGACATGGATAAGCGTAGGCACCGTTTGGGTTAACCAATGAAGGTGCCACTTGTCAATGCCCTCGAAATGGAAAGCACGAACCCGGGCTCTGTCGCGGGGACTATGCCGCATTTGAGTCGCCTGAAGATATGATTGAGCCCATTGCTGTATGAATACTGCCAGTAGAGCACCGGTAAGACTCATGACCAAGCTCAAGATCCAGAGTGAGTTGACCAAGATTGCGTATGTCGGTGGAGAAAATTGAGGTGGGTCTGCCGGCAGGGAAATGACGGCTGATTGGGAACTCGCGCCAGTGGTATTGGCGAGCAAATGGTAGATATTTGCGAGATAGAACGCTGAGGTGTCTTGCGAACTTGGTCGAAGGTCTTGGATGGAAACCGATATCAGGGCTGCGAGGGCGGCTGAGAAAAGACCGGTCTACAGTACCCCGCAGCCTTATCAGAACTCGAAGGGAAAGATAACAGGAGAGACCCACAAAGAGAAGTATCGCGTCGGTCTCCCCCCTCCACTTCTCAGTGATCCTTCTATCATCCTCGTCCGATCTTTCGAGGTACATTGAGAACAGACCCTCTGACTTGTCCACAGGTTTCGGTAGCTCTAACGGGTCGTTAGATTGCTCATGCGACGACCGATTCGGAGGGTAGGCTGGATCCTGGTGTGAGAATTGGGGATTGTTGAGTAAGGGGTAGCCTACATGAATCCATTTCCTTTGATGTTTCTCCAAGGTCGTTTGTACACATGCAAGTAATGTTTTAGGAAATCCGGCGCGACTCGCTCATCTTTTTGTTTCCGGCAGATTTGTGTTGCCACAACAACAGTCCTGTATCAGGATTCAATAAGAGTCGCGCCACGAACGAGGGGTCTTCATGCAGATTGCATTGGAGTGCGAGTGGTGGGAAAACGGCAGCTCCCGGTACATATACAAACGTACGACGAAGCGATAGCAAAAAGCACATGTTCCATTGGTTCGATTCGATACTAATATCATCTAGATGCTCTGATATCATTCAACTACGGGTAGGGGACAGAGGAGGATGAGGTGTCGCGCGGATCATGCAAGTGAGTATCGTAAAGTGATAGGTCATGATGTAGGCATGGACATGAAGAGATGTGACGTACGTAGCATTCGCGATACAACTCTGAAGGAAGAAGAGGAATCAATGAAGATGTGAAAAAGATTCGAGATAGTGTGACCAAGTCTGGAATCAAGCAGATCAGCCGGGGGATAGAGATGTGGTACAAGCCAGGACGATCCAGTCGCCGCCAAAACACCTAGTAAAAAGTACAAAGGCAGAGCACACAAAAACGCAAAGCTGATTCACCACGACAACCAGGGGGGGGTGGAGAAGCAAAAAGGCGTAGAGCGAGTTTTCGGAGGTGTGGCCTTCTTTTTGTTTGTTCGTTGATCGTCAGGAGGACGGTCGATCATATACCTCCTTCGAGGCGAAGCCGCTCGCGCACGCGCATGAGCGATTTGCCAAGCTCGTTCATCCCGACCCCTGCACCGTCTCCCCAGAATGGGTCGCCCGACTCGACGTAGACCAGCTCGGAGGGGAACGTGTTCAGAAGTAACGTGCGCAAGTCCCCATGCTGCCGGAACTTCAGGTACAGCACGTCGTCCATCTAAAATGTCCACCGAGTCAAATCAGCCAAGGAAAGGAAAAGCCTCCTCGCGCAACACGCCGGTCGAGATGCAGAGAAGAGAGAACTCACCGTCCCGAGTGCCACGTTGCCCCAGTCCCGCCGTGTGTTCTCCGCCATCTCGGCACTGATCGCGGTGACCTGCTCGACGCGCTCGCATTGCCTGATACGGTCGGCGAGATCGGGACGGTGGTCGAGGAACTTGCGTGCCTCGAAGAGGTGCAGTGCCGTCGGGTACAGTTCGTCGTGGTACACCACGCTATGCGGCGAATGATATAACAGCCCGGCATACTCCCCGAACCCGTTGAACTTTAGGGTCGGTGGTAACGCACCCGGACCGAGCGACGGTGATGGCATCGCCATTGCGCCAGTCACGAGCACGCCACCCGGCACAGCCATATTCACTGTCGTCGGAGTCTGCGGGATGACACCTGGCCTGACAGAGGGTGAGGGCATCTGCATGTTGCCTCCCCCCGGCAAAGGCGTGGGCATACGCATGGGCCCAGAGGAGGGACTTGGTGCCATCCCCACCGGCATCGGCATGTTGCCTCCCCCCTGCGAGGGCGTGGGCATACGCATGGGTCCAGAGGAAGGACTTGGTCCCATCGCCACTTGACCTGGGGGTGGCACCGGTGCCGTCCTGAGCGTCCTGGGAGTGCCGAGGTTCGCCCCGATGAAGGGCGTTGAGCCTGGGTGGCCGGGATTCGGCATGGACATGAACATAGGGGTGCCCGGGGGGATCACGGGTGGTCCTTGATGTGCAGGCGGCGCTGGCTCGGGCGCGGGCATGCGCACGGTGATGTTTTGCGGGAGGACTGGAGGTGCAGGCGCAGCCATTGCAGGGCCAGCTGCGGGCGGTGGCAGTTGTTGCCGCAGTGGTGGCCCATTCTGCGGTGCAGGCATGGCCATCGGCGCCATGAACGATCGTGCGAACGCGCTGGAGGGATCTGCAAGCGAAGACGGCACAACAGGGAAGGTGGCCCGCGGCTGTCGATTGAAAAACCCACGGCGTCTACGGGGACGAACGTTGCTGTACGTGGTCTGCTGGGGTTGAGACTGGGGCTGAGGTTGGGAGTTCGTATGACCCAGACCCCATGAATTGTACTGCGCACTGGGGAGCTGGGTGAGGAGAGGACGGAACGGCGTGCTTGCGAGGATGTCTTTCGGCGGACGCGGAAGGGGATTGCTCGATCGACGGTGTCGACTGCGTCGAGGGTACTCGGCAGAATCGTAAGAGGACGGATCCGAGAACGGTGATTCGGTATCGCTCGCGCTGGATCCAGATGAAGGGGTCGGACTCCGCCTACGACTACGGTTATTGTGGCGTTGGGAGCGACGGTGAGAGCGACGGGGGACGACGGGGTCTGTGGTTCCACGCGGATCAAGAAAGGCAGAGTAGTCGAAAGTAGCCGGATACGTTATCGGTGCCATCTGGGGCGGGATTACCGGGGCGGCAGCAGCAGCAGCGCCTCCAGCTCCTGGTGCAGGGGGGGGAGCGCCAGTAACCACCATCGGAGCAGACATTTGGGTTGCCATTCCATTGGCAGCAACGGGGGCCACGGAGACAGCATTATGTACTTGTGGGATTCCGGGCTGGACCAGGTTCTGTCCAGGGTGACTGACTGTAGATTGGTTATCAAATCATTGGATTGGCTATACAGAGCATCAAAATTCAGCGCACCTGCAAATGCCCCCGGATACTGCAGGATCATTGGAGTTGTGTAGAGATACTCTCTCAAGACCTTCTCCCTTTTCTTCATTTGGTTCCGTTTGAAAGGGTTCCAAGTGGAGGGTGTCGAGAATTGGGGATATCCTGGATAGACTGGGACCGTGAAACCGGGGGGTACTGGATAGTGATCATTTCTGGATAGCGCGTTTCCCATAGATACTACTGTCCGGGCAGTCGTGTATCACGGAGGAACCAAGGGGGTTCGGGTGGCCACTCGTCGCGTGTCTCGGCCTTGCCTCATGTAAATGTGGTTCATATTCGATTTCAAATAAATCCCATTCTCGGCCCGGATCTTCCCGCTCGCAAAAAAAAAAAATTTACATTCCCATCACTTTCGCCTCCGTGGTGGCGGCGAACGCGACCGCGACCGCGACCGAGAGGGCGACCTTCTATAACCAGGCGCCCGATCCCGGTCGCCCCACGGTACCCGCAAAGGCGGCGACTCCCTCCTAGGCGGCGGTGGACGCCTATCCCTCTCGTCCCTGAACCGTCCTGCATCACGGTCTCGCTCTCGACCCCGCTCTCCACGACCGGCGCCAAAATCGCCTCGACCGCGAGCGGATTGAGGAGGAGCGTCCGAACCACCACGCCAGTGTCCTCCCCCTCCGCGACCCAGGCCCAGGCCCGGCCCCGAGCCACCGGGGCCGCCCGAGGGCTGCGCGTTCGCGCCGCGCCCGGGACCCCCACCGCTGCTCTTCCATCCGTTCGCGGGCGCGGAAGACGGCGCCCCGCCGGCGCTCTTCGGCGCAGACGGGTCCGCGGAAAAGTTCACCTGCACGTTCTTGGGCAGCATCACGGCGACGCAGAGGTAGTCTCCCGGCACGAAGCGCAGCTCGTCGAGCGTGCGCGCGTCCTTCTGGCGGTCGGAGCTGTCCTGCGCCGCGCTGTCGTCGTCGAGAAGCTGCTCGACGGTTCCAAGATCGCCGAGGGTGTCCCGCGAGTACACGGTGCCGAGGTCCTTTTGTGCGAACTGCCCACGGTTGCCCGCGTCGGCGTAGATCGTGCGGAACGAATAGCGGGCCAGTGGGTGGCGGTACTCGAGCGTGCTTGGTGCCGAGTTGCGAATGGTAGTCAAGAGCTCGAATAGCGTGGCGTCTTTCCTTGGGGAGACCTGTTAATTCGACGCGCACATGGTACGATTCTTCATGCACGCAAACCTACCACGTGAATATCTGCAGCTCATCGACGATAGGAAGTAGCCCGTCTTGAAATTGGGTCAACCGGTGAAATGACCCAACTTTGACAAATGCGCGTATGAGAAAGGGCGCAGTCTAATGGAGCCTCGGTGAGCATAAGTCAGTTGTGACATGAAGATCCGACACACTTTTTCACGGTCAACAATCGGTTGACCAGAGGGCGTTTTCTCCTCCATTTCTCTCCCAAGATTTTCTCTTCCTCTAAAAAAGGGATCAGATGGGAACCCTGTAAGAGTAGGAGCAGGAGCAGAGAGGTTTGAAGCCAAACAAAGTCAAATAGACCTATGGACGCCGACTCCAACTTTCACACGCCCGTTCATCAATTGACTTTTGGTGTCGGTGGCTATCTACCAGGGAGGGCATGTCATAGTGGCATTGTGGTTTGCGTGTATATCGATACCATGCTCATGGAAAACAGGAAATGGACATGTAAAGAATAAGCGACGCGCTGCGTCAAGGGGTGCGATTGTCATGAAGAGAAAAGGTGAGCATCACTGATGCACGTGTTACGCATCCTTGGAGAAGATAAGAAAACAAAAAGAAGCCATGCAGTTTGACAGGGAAAAAAAAGGGCAGTCTCAGGCGCGTGAGGAAAGGTGAAAACTCGGGAATGAATGAAGGCTAGTTGCAAAGTGAGGGAATGACATAGCGGTCCCAGGAAGTTTCTGATCAGATAATTAGGCGTGACCCGTGCCCGCCCTTCAAGTGGTGTCGGCGATGCGCGAACGCAGACCTGGTTCTCTTGCTGGGACGAGGGCTCGGCGGGACCTCCTCGTCACAGTACTCGGCGTCGCTCATGTGTTCAGGATCACCCTCCGTCTCATGATGCTCCTCGTTTTGTCCATGTCCGTGATGGTGTTGATGGTGGTGCTTGTGTTTACGGTGGCCAGCGGGAAAGAACGGAATGGGACTGTCCGTGGGGACGGTCGGCGGTAAGTACTCAGCCGGGGAAGTTACAGGTCCCAACTGGGTCGTGGGCCATGCGGACGTGACAAGAATGCCGCTAGAATAACGGAACGTCTGATTGTACGAAGCAGGCACGGTGGGGTGGTTCGGAGGGGGAGTAGTCATGGGTCCTGACTGCGTAGTAGGCTGTGTGGACATGACAGGGAAGCTGCTGTGTGAATTAAACGAGTTGAAGGACGAAGCAGTTAAAGAGACAGAGCTCGAAAGCGGGGTCGTTGATGTTTCCAAAGGCACAGAGTGGGGTGATATGGAAGCCGATGAGGGAGCGGGAGGGGAGATCGTCTTGGATAGCTGATTCGAGATCGGAAGTGGATTTCCGCCTCCACCCCCGGGCAAACATCCCTGAACGACATCCGCAGGGGTGGCGGGTGCGGGGCCGTCGGTCACTGCGACGCAGCCAGGTAAGTACGGCGACAGGGTGCCCGGAGAAACCTCCTCGTCAGGCAAAGGGTTTGTCGCATAGCAGGCATTATTCTCATCGTCGGTGCAGAGGCGGCCCTCGTTTTGGAATACCGGGCAGTCCTCGATGACGCCAGAGTCAGCCGTACAGGTCGTTATGGCACGAGAGAGCACGCTGCGGTCCCAGCCGTTCATAAAGTCGCCGTGCAGTCCATAACCGGTGGGGTCGCCGTTGGCGAGGACGAAGCGTCCGCCGTCGTTCTGAGCGTTGAAAAAGGCCACGGCGAAATACACCTCATAGAAGATGGACACGAGGTGGACCGGATGCGAGGGCGGGCACTGGCCATTGTCGACTTGATCGGGGATAAGCCATGTGCGACTTGTGATCAGGCGAGTCTAGGTTCACTCCGTCCCAACAAGAAGGGAAGAAGACTTGGGCTCTAAGAGCACCCGGGCAATGCGTGTTGGCGAAACCTGGGGTCTGCGGTTCCGGAGGACCATTGAAGTCGATGCTAGTCATGACCTCGGTCAGCAGTCGTGAAGGTTCGGGGAGGAGACTGACCAATTCCAAGAGATGGCTTGAGATTCTGGTGTGCCGGTGTAGCTTCGAAGAAACGGGTTGCCAGCGAGAAGGCGCAGGCCGTCCGGAAAGGCTTGCAGGGTCTCGTTGGCAGCACTGCGTTGGAGATAGTAGCTGCAACGCTATTCAGGGAATCTTCGCCTCGCTATTCCAGTCAGGAGACTCACACGAGCATTCCACCATGAGCAACAGCCTGGAAAGACCCGTTCTTGTACTGGTAGTACTAAAGTTGACAATCAAATGGTGCACTGGCAACGGCAACCATCTAGTCGCAGGCCGGGACACGTACCAGCTCTGGAATCCAATATGCAGACTTGTCGTCCCTGACCCTGCAGGTCGTGCATTCTGAGTTGCGCAAGTCGGCAAACGTAGTACCGAACCCAATGGCTGACATGGGGGATCAGATTGGCTTTCACCGGTACCGAAAGAGAATGGCAAACCGCCTGAACCCATGATGGTATGGGCATGGCCGCTCGCCTTGCCAGGATTCACGATGGGGTCCACCCGAGCATTCAAGACTGGCTTGGTGCATGGCAGACGCCAGAACGCATTGGCGGACGCGATAAGCAGAAGGCCTACGAAAAAACGAAAGAGGAGCATTTGCAACACGTACGAAGCGAGAAAAAAGAGGGACCAAAAGGAGAGGAAGAGAGGGGCGACTGCGAATAGAGAGGGACTGACCTAACCAGAAGGCCTTTAAGTGGACGGACTCACAAGGGAATTGTTCATTCGCCTTGGAAGGTGTGTTCGCTTCCACTTGGCAACAAAGCGCAAAACCGAAATCGGTTTCCCCCACTTCTTGAGTTTTTCTAAAGCCACCCTCTCCCCTCTTTCCGAGCAAACTGCTGTTAGCACAGCACATCGTCGGTTTGATTCATCCTCGGGATGATCACCCCCCCTCAGACTCGGTAGTTCTTCCGGTGGTGCGAGGACGAGGTCCGACAGAGCCTCCCAACAAGTCGAGCCGCACACTCCCATTGGTACTGCAGTAGTGCCATGTCGATGGGAGGAGGCAACGCAACTCAATCCGTCGGATAACGGAGCGATATATCGCCGCATGGGATCTGATGTGCCGGTCCATAGAGCGCGGATTATAACAACAGTGCGACCACCCTCCGTCTGATGCGCAGTGACCCCTACTACGAGGTGCCCACCGAACGCGAGAAAGCATGGAACGCCAACTGGTCTGCTCTGCTCTGCTCTGCTCCTATTTAATGCAACAACTAGATCAGAAACGACTTGCCACAAAGGGAAAGCAGCCTCTCATTCTCCCCGGTTTCTTCCGATGTGATTAGCGTGACGTGACGCGCATGTGGCCTTGTCGGTATTGGCGTATGCACCACGACGTAAGGAAAAAATGCGTGATCACTGTTCAGGAATCCGAAACAGGAATTTTCTGTATACTCCCCATCACGATGATGCATGGCGTAGAAAATTGATTCGAGGCTAGCGTTTCTGGTCTTGTTGTTCTGATAGGGACCATCACATAGGCTGGTCATTTCCCACCCCATATCAGATGTTTGTTATTCCTTGCTGCCTTGATGCATAGAGCCTCAGCCTGAACGCACCATCATTTGGAAGAGAACCCTTATACTTCTTTTTGTAAGCCATTTTCTAACGCCTATCAAACATTTCGCCTTGGATTCAACGAAGCTGCTGACAACTCAAAAACCTTGTGCGTTTTGAGCGACGGCGGTAATTATGCATCCCAATTTGTGTCCGGTAGGAATGTTACCGAACGTATACCCCCCCCCTTCTTCCCAATAGCCGTTGAGGCAGGCTTGCTCTCAGCACGAACTAGTGTCCGTGATAGAAGCACCGAGTTAGGACGCCCCTCCGCTTAAGCCATCTTATCGCGTGTCATCAAGACCTTTCCCTAGGACCCCAACTCGCCACAGCGTCGTCAGACATCGTATATGGGTGCTGGACGCCCCGAGGGTTGGGAATAAAAATCTTCAGAACCAATCTATTTCATCTTTCGTATCTATCAATCGCACAACCAAAGGAGGCACGGTAAATGTCTGCCCGGCTTCTCGATTGCACAGAAGCCTCGACAACGTACCTCTCTTGCACGCACAACACCCACACACTCACATAAATACGGTCTGAGGCAAAGTATACTACACATGTCTGTCTTCGGTTTCGTCAAGCCACGCTTAGAATAGAAATGGAAGAATAACGCCACTGGCGGAAAGGTGGGTTGGGTGTGCGTCACCGACGCGAACCCCGTGCATGTGACACACGCACAAAAGAGGAGGAAGGGGGTATCTGATGAAGGAAAGGCGGCGAAAAGGAGAGTGGGATTGGAGACGTGAGAGGACGGAAGAACGTATCAGACCACCGGGAGCAAGCCGTGTCCACGCATCGCGCGGTGCCTGCGAGGCCTGGTCGCCCTGGCCTGCGAGACTTCGGATTTGGCCGTGTCGCGTGCGACGGCATGCTCCGACTCCAGTTCGGACCTCCGGGCGACGCACCCCGGGGCGAGGTCCGCGGGGGTCGCGGGGTCAGGACCCGGGGTCACCGCGGGGCAGCCCGGCAGGTAGGTCACGACGGCGCCGAGGATGGGTTCGCCGGGAAGCGGATTCGAGCCGGAGCACGCGTTCATGTCGGCGTCCGCGTTGAAGCGGCCCTCTTTCTGGAACACCGGGCAGTCCTCGATGACGCCAGAGTCAGCCGTACAGGTCGTTATGGCACGAGAGAGCACGCTGCGGTCCCAGCCGTTCATAAAGTCGCCGTGCAGTCCATAACCGGTGGGGTCGCCGTTGGCGAGGACGAAGCGCCCGCCGTCGTTCAGGGCGTTGAAAAAGGCCACGGCGAAGTACACCTCATAGAAGATGGACACGAGGTGGACCGGATGCGAGGGCGGGCACAAACCATTGTCGATGCCATCTGGGTACGCCATGTGAGATTTATGATCCGAAGAGTCCAGGTTGACGCCATCCCAGCACGCAGGGAAGAAGACTTGAGCTCTGAGGCCACTTGGGCAACGCGTGTTGGCGAATCCTGGGGTCTGCTGCGCCGGGGGACCATTGAAGTCAAGGCTAATTTACGTATTGGATTCAGCAAGCGTTGCCGTAAGAGAAAGAGGGACCGACCAGTTCCAGGAGATTGCCCGAGATTCAGGGGTGCCTGTGTAACTTCGCACAAATGGGTCCCCTGTGACTATGCGAAGGCCGTCTGGGAAGGGTTGCACAGTCTCGTTTGCCGCACTTCGCTGGATATAGTACCTGCGCAACTGATTTGGACACTTTCACAGCACAGGACACGCAGAAAACCTACACCAGCATTCCATCGTGAGGGACAGCCCGGAATGATCCGTTCGCAAATTGATAGTACTGAAATGGCAATCCGATTGACTATTTCTGTACTCTCACTTACGTGCAGGCGTGCTACGTACCATGTGGGGAATCCAATAGGCAGATTTGTCGTCCGTGACTTTGCAGGTCGAGCAGTCGGAATGTTGCAGGTCCGCAAAGGTCGTATCGAACCCAATGGCTACCACGAAGGGTCAGATTTACTTCATACGAGCAAGAAACATGCGGACCGTTAGATCCCATAATGGTGTGTACATGGCCACTCGCCCTACCAGGATTGATGATAGGGTCGATGCGCCCGTCGAGGACCGGTTTGGCACAGGGTAACCGCCAAAACGCGTTCGCCAAAGGGACAAGAAGGAGACCTGCTACGAAAAAAGACAAAATCATAGGGTGAAAAGAAAACAGAGAGCGAGAGATAAGACAGAGGAGTGCACCTGTTGATGCTTGCGCCACCAGTTCAATCTGAGGGTCTTTATACTGTGCAAGGTCTTCCCGGCGGTTAGAAAACTCATCCGAGTCCAGATAACTAGATCTGAACATACCTCTTTGGTCCACCTGGTAACAGCGCACACACCTTCGTGTCGAGAAGGTAAAGGGTACGAAAACGTTGTGGTTCCTTGAGTGCGTAATATCTATCGCCGTCTTTCCGCCTTCCCTTCGAAGGATTTGGCATGGGCACGCCTATTGCCGTGCAGGACCGTACTACCGCAAGGAACTTTATACTCAGCCATGGGAATGCAGCCAGTTTTCCTGCCTGCCTCCCGGCAGTAATGAAGACATGGCCTGTAGAAAGTTCCATCGGATCTGACCCCGTATTCCCATTAGTATTACCCAGAAGAGATGTCCTGCCTAGACCTCTGTCAGCTTGCTAAGGTCTACTGGATGACTCATCCCCATTTGGAATTAGCTTGCTCTTTGGGCGTGGGTACATTAACACAGTACTGTTCAGTGGACACTGCCATGCATGGAGTTCGTCGGCGCAAGGAAAGATGATATTCCGCTGGACTAATAACACGATGGTTCTGCGATCCCACCGATTGTTCATGACGATTCCTTCTCTTGAGATCCGAAGATCAACATAATCTGCTTGCAACGTGGAAACTTCTTTCCATCTGGAAGTTTGACACGAACAGTGGCGCTGACATCTTCAGTTTGTTTCGTTTGTTCAGCCGGTATGCGATGGAAGACATGAGAACATCACGCCCCATTTCAAGAAGCACAAGAACTCACCCAACCCAGTTTTTTTTTTCTTGATCCCGTGTTTCTAGTGACAAGTTCCTGACTCCAAAAGCCAACCAAAAGCGTCCCTTGAAAACGCTGTCACTGCCAATGAGTATGTCACGTGTTTGACATACCACATGTGATTCGTCAAGGGCTTAACGGCGTCGAACTGCGGGGAGAAAAGCATCGCAGTACTTTGTCATTTTCCTCCCCACTCGGTACTCGTGAAGGACTGCCACATACCAAAATCTCGTTCGAAGGACGTGCTGTGTCAATGACCAGCGACTCCTTCCTTCATTCATTCTCAGGCGCAGCTGGCGGCATTTTAGCTATGACTGCGACATAGTGAGTGCTTGAAGCTTCCCCGACGTATGCGGTGTTAGGGTAATCACTCAAGCCCATCAGCCCACTCGTCCTCCTCTCGACACGTGCAGCAAACGAGACGAAGAGCGAAAACAAGGTAGTATCTTGTTCTTTAGGCGTGGCGCCACCCCCGTCGCCCGAGGATTTGAATCCTATTTTTATTTTTTGACCCCCGCCTTCAGTCAACGTATCGGGCTGTGGTAGATCTCTTGAAGCGCGATGGCTTCTTCGGATTGTATAATGGGCTCAACTCGAGCCTTCTCGGTATTGCCGTGACCAACGGGTGTGCCTCACTTTTTTTTTTATCTCGCAGCCTCGTGTTTGAACTCGTGGCCGCTGTGGTTTAGCGTGTATTACTACTTTTACGAGAGTGCGAGGGGCGTCATCGTTCGATCTCGGAGCGGTAGTCAAGCTCTCTCCACGCTCGAATCCATGCTTGCTGGGCTGATCGCTGGTTTGCCCTTCCGTTTACGGTGCCTCTTTCGCCATTTTCTTAGCAAGGAAAATAAAATCTCAGGCTCCGCAACGACTGTCCTCTCCAACCCAATCTGGGTGATCCAAACTGCCCAGACAGTGAGTGGGATGGATGCGGTCTCCGCAGAAACCCCAACTACCGTGCCTCCACCCACGCGCCTTGGTCTTTTCGCGACGGCCGCACGGCTCTTGCGCACTGGGGGGGTCGCCGCGTTCTTCCGCGGTCTCGGCCCGGCACTTGTCCTCGTCGTGAACCCGGTACTGCAGTACACGATCTTCGAACAACTCAAGAATGCACTTGTCCGCCGCCGCCGTCGTACAACAGGTCGCACGGCAATACGGCTCACCGATTGGGATTTCTTCCTGCTTGGCGCCGTTTCCAAGCTCGGTAGGTCATTCAAGGTTTCCAACTAGATTCGAAGTGATGTTGATGTCGTACACGTGATCGGAAAGTTGCGACGGGTTCAACGTACCCGTATATGTAAGTCAACGTTTTCGCTATGACAGGTACAATCTGACAATATCGATGTCCTCTGAAGCGTGATTAAGTCACGATTACAAGCTGGTCATGCTGCAGCGACACGTTATCGCTCTACTCTGCATGGTCTACGCACCATCATCGCTGAGGAAGGTATTGGCGGGATATACAAGGGTGCAGGCCCCAAGCTTCTCCAAAGCGTGTTGACTGCCGCTATTCTTTTTGCGAGTCAGAGACGTATATACGAACTAACGAAGGTGACGTCCTTGTCTTCATCAGTGATCTACGCGTTGACTGACTCTGAAGCAAGGCTGTTGCCCCAGCAAGGATCAGGTGACCGATTGTACTCCTAGGGTCGGTCTTATGAATAGACGTCGGTCATTGATGAATACACTGTCGTTAGCAGGCAACGTGCAACACGAATCTGACTCGTCGATTTACTTCAATATGTTACATCAAGCTAATCCTGGAATCCCAATAACTCGGCATATCTGGTTCACGTGCGTATTTACACCTGCTCTCGTGATTTCTCGAAACGATGTTCCCACCTACCCGGTTCATTCTCAGTCATCACTATTCAACTCAGCTAACACCATTCCTCGGATCAGCCCCAGCAACGGCTCTGAAAAAAGTACATGAAGCTGCTCCATGTTTCCGTGAGGTTTCATCGTAAACGGAATCATCCCCCAAAAATCGAAACGCCAGAGCCTCGGATATGTGCTGTTTTGCAGATCGCGCAAATTACAATGTCTCCACGACCGATGGCTGTCGGGAGCCTTTACCCACTCACGCTATTCTTGATTTCTCTCCTGAGAATTTCCAGGGTGTTCCTTACTTTTTTTTTCTCGATTATCATCCTACTTCTTGATACCCTTGAGACGGACCCGAAGAAGCGTATTATGCGACGACTCCTTGAAAGCGATGTCCGCGAACGGCGTGGGAGAAAGTTTGGCGTGGTCGCGGATCCACCCATGTAGCGCGCCCGGAAGACCCACTTGAGTTCATGTGACTGGATAAGGTAGAAGAGATAGAGGGAAGCTGTGAGCAAGCAAAAGCACTGGAGGCAGGCAATGGAGAAGGCGGCTTAAGTGTTCTCTTATTCAGGGAGATAGCTAGAGCTTTAAATACATGACAGAGATCAAAGGGAAAGACATGAAAGATTCGAGAACACGATCGAGTGACGAAGACAGAGAGCATACAACACATACATCATACTAAGATCTTAGCATACTACTGCCAATCCATAGTTCTGAGACGACGCGGGAGAGCGCAACGCGAGGCACGCTAAGGGCAGCGAGCCCGACAATAATACACCACCCACCACGTGTGTAGAGGGGTTGTGGTTGGTTTGCATGTCAAGCCATTCG
Organism: Russula earlei; assembly: GCA_025769875.1. Classification (NCBI taxonomy): domain Eukaryota; kingdom Fungi; phylum Basidiomycota; class Agaricomycetes; order Russulales; family Russulaceae; genus Russula; species Russula earlei. Next base: position 69,771 of record JAGFNK010000171.1, on the reverse strand, counting down.
AGTGCTTCGCGGGGAACTCTTGGACATGAACGTGATGAACGTAATGTAAAGAACACATGAGTATCGTATGGGAGGAAAGCTGCACAGTATACCTATCCTCTTATCCTGTCAATCCGAAGGGCCCGTTGAGATAGTCCCAATTTTCGATTACATAAGGATCAGCGTGCTCCTCTCCTCCAGTCAGGGCCCTGGTCGAACCTGACCCGGACTCCACATGATGGGGCTCTTGGATCCGTCCACCTACGGATGCGCTACCTGTTGAGTGCTTCCGTTCCGATTCCGATTTCGATTTCGATATCTTCTTTATATTGTCGGGGCTGGGCACACAATCAATTTGGCGAACCAAGTCGAATTCAAGGATTCAAAAGACTAGAGAGGTTGTGCTTACGTGGGAGTGGTGGACCCTGAACGGGACCCTGAAGGAACCGCAAACGACGGAACGATGCCAACGGCGAGGCAGATAATGGCAAAAAGAGAGGAAGTTCGCATCTTTGTTATGATTGGGATCGGGGATTAAAATGAAAGTCGTGGAGTTCGCGGAGCAGAGCGGCGGTGCAGAAAATGCAGAAAGTTGTCGGTTACCAGCAACGACTAGAAACAAGGAAATGGGAGCACAAGCTGGAGAGAATTGGAACTGCAGTTGTTGGCGTTATATATCCCTTGGCAAGTCCCACTCATGGCTTCCATCAGGAAAAGCGACCAGGATCAGGAGGAAGATATGAGAGCATATCATATGTTGAGACGCAGTCGAGACGGACTGGCGGTGCGCGACGCCCGGTCCACGCATATATGAGGTTTCATCGAATCAATCAAACATCGCGGAGGCAAGAGGCGCGCTCACATGGACTGCTAGCTGGTGACTTTTCCGCCGGAAATGTGACGTTATCATATTTTTTAATCACATTCAAGGTGAATTAAATACAGTCGGTTCTACCAGCTGGATGTTTTCAGCGACTAAACGACAAATCATGATGTGGATGCATTGATGTTTATAGTTGTGCCTCGGAAGTCGCGTGGGTGTTGATGAGACATTGAGACATGCCCGGAACCGTCTGTTGGAGGGGCAGCCACCGCGCCCAATCCAATCCAGCACGGACAACAACAGCACGGCGGTGGCAGCTCGAGAGGCCACGCGGTCACGTACTAACCCTAACCAAAACACGGCGATGACAAATGCACACGTGCCTTGGTTGTACGTCTAGAATGTGAGATGATACAATCATTGATAGCGACCACCAACTGGCTCTACGAGCCAGTGACTCGCTCGGCTCGACTCTACTCAAGCTGTCACCACAGATGTTGTCGGACGCAAGGGGAAGGGGCGAGCCTACTGATTGCAGTAAGGCCCCAAAGGATGATGGAGATCACAACAAGGTGATGGGGGCTTTGATGTGACCAGGCTTTGGATTATACTTTTGAAATTTATACTTGGTGTAGTGCCCTCAGGTCGAACCTCTTGTCTGCGTCTCTCGTATCGTGCCCTAAATTGCAGTCCGTTCCGTTCACAAGCAGTTGACCTGACCTGTTTTAATTTGAGTCTGAAGTTTGGGCTTTGGGGCACGTGGTAGTATCAGGTTGCGCGCCTTTCGCCTGCGGCCTTTTCACTTCCACGTTTTTCCACCTCCCCACCAACGTCGAGCGTGCATAACGACTCCCGAGTCCTGCTAGACCGGCAAAATGACGCGCAGCAGTGGAAGAGAGCGTAAATACCCAAAGGCAACATGGAGAAAGATGGGTCTACCTCAAGATCGGCATCCCAAACGGTATGCCAGACGATCCTCGGGAGTGATGCGTTTCGTTGAAAGAGGATAAACTTCACAGTTCGTTTGAGGCACGGTCCCCTCCGGTCAAGTCTGCATTCGTTCCTCCTCCCATCCACGACCTCCCTGTTGAGATCCTTCAGAGGATTTTTACCTGTGTCGCCGAGCCACGGTTACGAGAGAACGATCCCTTTCTCCAAATGTACCCCGAATGGATCCCAATCACCTATGTTTGTCGCCATTGGCGCGCCGTCGCTCTTAACCACCATTCGCTTTGGGGTTCAATCACCCCAAACTTGTCGCTCACCTGGATCAAGGTTCTTATGGCTCGTTCCTCACCAGCTCAGGTAGATGCCGAGCTCAGAGTTGGACAAGTGACCGTGAAGCTGATATGTCTGTGTGTCGACGAGGTCATCGCCATTCTTTCTGATTGTGCGAGACTGCGTTCCCTCCGGCTGGTAGGTCCGCGCCGGGACGTTTGCGCCGTCTTGGATGCGCTGCGTATCACGATGCCAATCCATCATCTCGCCCTTTCTCTCTGGGGGTCTGGTCCCCCAGTCGTCCTCTCTGAAGATCTGTTTGGTGGCCAAGCGCCGATCCGTCATATACACTTCACCGTGGACCGCTACATCGTTGCACCTCGCTGGCTTTTGCGCGGCATCACCCACTTTACCTCGGGCGAGCAAATCTCGCTGACTGGCCTCCTCGATGCCTTAACCCAGATGCCGGCCCTCACACATTTTACGTTACAACACTGTCGCGCACGCTGGGAAGAGTCCGACGTAACTCACGACCGGCCGATCGAAATGCCGCACCTCGAAAGGCTTGTGGTGCATGCGGACTCTCCGCGCTACCTTGCGCTGCTCGTCCAGAGGCTGGCAATACCGCGGGGTGCGAAACGGCGACTGGAGCTGCGCGCGCTGGCGGTTACCGGATGGGACCGTTGGCTGCACTGGTTCACTGCTCTGCTACCGATCATCGAGGCCGCAAATGGACTGCAACACGTTTTCCTCTCCGGCGGCGCGAAGGACGGTACCTTCCGCGCGTGGACGGGGGACCCGGCGACGATCGGCGAGGATGCCGAGTTCTGCTTCGAGATGTACTGGTACGGGAGCCCGACGACGACCGAAACGGACGTGCATTACGCCAGTCCGATCTTCCACTTGGGCGCGTTGTGCGACCTTCTGGGCGCAACGAGGCATGGTCGCTGGCTTGTGCTCGAGGGAGATTCGGCGCGTGCGGAACTCCCAGCGTCGTGCTGGTGGAGGCTGCTGGAAAGGCTGCCAGCTGTCGAGTATCTGGAGCTGCACGCTAACGCCGTGGAAGCGCTGCGCTTTGGATGGGGAGGCAATGTCGGCGCGCCGGCTGTATTGCCAGCATTACGGCGGGTCCAGTTGGTGGCGGCCAACAACGCTGCGACGACCACAGCGGATTCACAGACACAGACCCATGCGTCCGCCGCCCGGAAGCGTTTCATCTCTCGCATCGTGCCTTCCAGATTGGCAAAGCTGGTTTCTCTGGCGCACGCTATGGCCAAGGTTCCAAGCACCCACGGATCTGATGATACACTTCCATCGGGGGTTCAACCTCCAGGAATCTACGCCGACAATACCTTAGAGGGACTGATAGCACTGTTGCAGGGTAGCACTGCGCAGAATTCGAGATAGTTTGGGGCATTCCTTTTCGCTTGGTGCGTGCGTGAATTTTGATCTTTCGTTATTTATCGGACATTGGATCGGACATTGGACATTAAACCCGGACGGTTTGGACACGGTTTGGACAGTTTTCTGTTGGCAGAGATGGGACAATTACCTGACATTCTACTCGCCACTGCATATGATAGTGTAAATGATTTCACGACTGGAGCTCGGAGACGATGGCACGATCTTCTTCTAACGCGGGGTCTTAAATCCGTACACGTTGACAAACGCAAAGCAAGCCGAGGGGCCTGGAGGGACTCTCAGAGAAACAGTCTTGCGTTGCTAGGGACCCAAGCAAGTTTCACTATGCCCAGGGACGCTATAACTACGCGCGGTTTTGTCGAACCTGAAATGTTCGGTTTGGCAGCGAACGAGCATTCGGGACCAAGCACAGAAAATAACGAGTGAAAGGCCACGACACCTGCATAAGTGAGTGGTGGAGGCCGTATTGCAATAAGAAAGGATACAGGTCGAAAGGGAAAAGTAAACAAAATGTAGCGAGAGGGAGCTACGGGTAACGAGATCGTAGAGAGTACTGCAGGCAAACGCGATACTGATGAAGGAATAACGAAGGTCTGCGTGAGGCTATCTTTACTTAAGGGAACGAAGGGCTGCCAGCACGACGTCTAGGCGATGATAAGGGCATCGTGGCATGGGCGGTGTGGCATTAGAGCTTAGAACAGTAAAGTCACGGACGTCAAGTGGTGGAGGGCCCATCTATCTTAAGACTTTGGCTGGGATGACCCAGGTCTGTCATCGTCACAAGAAGAAGACAGTAGATCGGGTCCGGTAGTGGGAAGAACGATGCCAGCCGGAACAAGTCCGGAATGCGGAAATGCGATGGACGAAGTGACGGGTGCAGACCAAGAGGACGTAGAGGTAACACCAGTATCACTGGCGTGTATGCGGGGCGTCGGCTCGTCGCCAGGTAGCACAATCTTTGTGTCGACGTAAGAAGCTTGCGGGAGACAAGAACGCTCCATTGGAACGGGCGCTTTCACGTCCCGGGTATTTTCAAGCGCTTTGACCGTTAGGATACCTTCAGCGATGTCAGTTGACGAAGGAAGGGCTGGGATGACGTTTGCTTTCGAAGCTTCAAGTGAAGCGGCGCTGCCGCCTGGGACGGGCCAGCGTCCAAAAGGAATAGTGAGCGAATCACCAAGTTGGGTTGCGGTCAAAGGAGTATCAATAGTCCTGTCTGGGCGATGACTGGCAATCGTACACAGTGGGTATATCGAAGGCTCAAATAGATTAACGCTTTCGTCACCACCGATGGAGGGAGAAAATGATGTCGGGGGAGGACCGAAGCCTTCATGTAGAGTGACGTAAAGAGGCCGAATCTGAACGAGGATATCGATAGGCACGCCGTCACTTTCTTTGTTCCCCGCCTCTTGAACGACTTCATTCCACAAGGCGCAAAAGTCATGCTGCAATCCAGGGAGCGCATCGCGTATTTCAAGTCGGGAAAGCGATCGCAAGACATCTCGTTGCGGGCGATGCGCGCGAAAAGCTTCGCGCGTAGTGTGCAACAAGATGGCGAGTAACACGTTATCCCCGTGGGAGATATAGTCTCGAAGGACACGATCCGGTACGCCAAATTCGTCCTTGACCAGCATGGACCAGCGGTCATCACGTTCTCGAGTGCGGGCTATGATGCAGGCAACTACCCGTCGTACATTCAAGACGATTGTATCGTCCCTATTGATACCCCATCGTCTCAAAGAAATCCCTATTTCAACGGATTGTAGAGCTTCGCTCCAGCGCCCATTGAAAATGTCGTCAAGGATCCGTGAAGTTCCATCGGGTCCGATTGCCGCTTCCGCTGCGTTCAGGCATATGACTAGTCGAATGCTTCTGACCGATTCGGAAGTGGAATCGGAGGAGAAAGTGCGGTCTAAGAACCCGTCCAATGCTTGTTGGAACTTGGTCTGAACCGATGAAGAGAAAGGTACAGTGACCAATTTTGAGGTGCAAAACCCGGGGATGGCATCGAAAAACTTTTCCAGTGAATCGTCTTCATCCAGAGCAAGTAATAGCCGCTCCAAGACAAGGGCATCGATTTCCGATGACGGTTTCAGAGCAGTTTCTTCCACCGCCTTCGATGTACCTTGCAAGAATCCTTCGCTGTAACGGTGTATCATGAGACGATAGTGTTTTCTGGCATCGTCAAAAACGCCACGGAGGGGCTTTATGATAGAGAGAATTCGAATGACCAAGTACGCAACGAAGACATAAAGTCGGAAAAAGATGGCAGAAAATGGGGTGAAGAGGAGCTCCTCGGGATTGATAGTTGATGAGAGTGTAATAGTTGCATATATCGTGGTATAAAACACGAGCCATGAAACCACGGCTTTGAAGACGGTATGGTTGACGTTATGAAGATAAATGAGGCAACCAGCGAAGAAGAGGAAGAGGGAAAGATGTAGATAGAAGGCGGATCGGGCACCACCCCAGTTGACGTATCGCCCCCAAGGGTGGTGGGCAAAGACTGCACGGATGCGAGCTCGCTTGTCAGGAGGTTGCCATGGTTGCTGAGTGACTGTGATATATCGTTGTGCCCACTGCTGCAGTATCGTCGCTGACGTGGCCCCGGTAAGACTGATGACCAAGCTCAAGAACCAGAGTGAGTTGACCCAGATGACGTAACTTGGTGGAGAAAAAGGAGGCGGGTCAGCCAAAGAGGACGGGATTGATGCATTCAGACTGCCAAGTTGTAGATAAATGTTCTTTAGATAAAACACAGATGTATCCTGCGAGTTAGGCTTTAGGTCTTGGAGCGAGATTGTAAGCAATGCGCCGACGGTGGCAGAGAATAAACCACTCTATTGTTCAGTTGACGTACATGCTCATAAGGGAGCAACTATGAGGACTCACAAAAACCAAGATGCCATCCATTTCTTTTTGACAGCGTTCATTCATGTTATTGTCGTCTTCTTGCGTAATCTTTGTGTACATGGAAAAGAGTGGCCATGAGCTATCACCATAGTCAACGTTTTCCTTGGTTTTCTGGGATGGTTGACTCGATGACGACGATGACGACGAGGACGATGAATGAGAGTGGTCGCTTTGATCATCTACTTTGGGTGAATCCGGCGAGGGCAAGGCCGAGAGCTAAGAAACGATACCTGTGATTCCCCCCCTCTCTACATCTGAAGGTCGGTGAGACATTGACAGGTTTGATGATCCAATGTCGTGAGGTGATGGCTTGACAATGCGCGTTCCCACGCGCCGACTACATGATTTGAAATGTCGACGGGAGAACACCGTCAACAATGCACAGTTGCGAAGGACGTCAAGCTCGAAGGCTTGGAGCAGAGATGAGTGCACGAAAACTGAGAGGAATCTCGCTCGCATCCACCTCTGTTACTGTTATAGTCCGACCATAGGTGGCAACCGCCTCCCACACTTGCCATATCCTCCCATGCATCGCCTCATCGTTGATCAATCCATTCTTCAACATCACCGCTAACCCATCCCTCGACGCTTAGTAGTGGGAAGGAATGCCAGAAGAGAGCGTCAAGCACAAGTTGTTGCGCGTCGCGAGGAGGGTCTTAACACTCGATTCGCAATCGATCGAGAATCCGTACGTATTCACTTGAATGGGTGGCCAGTGACATATTACATAGTGACACAGCGTAGTAGGCTCCGCACCAGCCATCTTGCAAGACTATCATCCAGGTCTTACTCTCTCCCCACCCGATTCTCCACCCCGGAACCCAACAGGGTACGAGGTCTTGCTCCCAACCAGTCGGCTTCGCCAGCAGAAACGGGAACCCATGGCGTATTTCCTTTCCGTTTCTCTGATCTCCCCCTCGAGATTCTTCAACAAATCTTTTTGTGTTGCGCCGAACCGTCCGTCGAAGACTCCCCCGTTTCGCTCCATCACAAAGTTTCTCCCGAGTGGCTTCCGATCACACAGGTGTGCCGCTCATGGCGGGCAGTCGCTCACATCTGCCCACCCCTTTGGTCTATGATCACGCCAAATCTCAACATTTTTTGGGTCGACATCATGCAGCAGCGTTCCAAACCCCTCTTACTTGATGTCCACCTACGCGTCGGTAGGCGTGACATTGATGATCGTCAAGTGACCATGACGACCTACTCCGCCTTGATCATTCTTCAGAGACTCTCTCATCGCATGCGCTCCCTTCGTTTGGACGGCCCTCGTGAGCACGTTCACACAACGCTGTCTAACCTCCACACACCATCGCCACTTCAGTTCTTTTCTATCAATGTCCCGCTTTGGGACCTGGGGACGCCCTTCTCTATCCCTGAAAGCGTCTTCTCCTCACAGGCCCCCGTGCGTAGCCTCTCCTTCTCGGCAGAACGCACCTTCCACGCACCGTATTGGCTCGTTCGAGGGCTGACAAGCTTCAAACTTGGTGGCAAAGTGTTGTTTGCGGATCTCCTCGATGCGCTGCGCCAAATGCCCGTCCTCAAACACTTCACCCTAATCAGGTGCACGGCTGTCTGGAAAGAGGCCAACGTGTTTCCAGACGCGCCGATTCCAATGGACAGGTTGGAAGAGTTCATTGTGCGCACGGAATCCCCGCGGTACTTCGTGTTGCTCGCGATGCACCTTGCGATTCCAGAGGGCGCGCGGAAGAGACTTGCCGTATTCACGCTGGCAGCGCCCAGCCCTGGCGTCTGGGCACGCTGGCTCGAGGCGCTGCCTCCGTTGTACGCCGCCCACACCAGGGGAAGGCTGAAAAACATCCGTATATCCGGAGGGCCGACGCGTGGACGTTTCCTGGCTTGGACAGACGGGCTTCACGACGACATGGCACGTTTCTGCTTCGAGTTGGAATGGAATGGCAGCCCGCCTGCGCCGGATGGCTTGCGCGCCATCGAGCTGACGAGCCCTTTCTACCGTCTGCATCTTCTGTGCGACGATCTCGACGCGGCGTGCGTGCGGAGTGTCCTCGTGGAGGGTGACCCTGCGCACATCGATGTAGCCAAAGGATATTGGCACCAGCTCTTGGTGCGATTGCCAAGCGTAGAAGTGCTGTGGTTATATCCCGGCACGGCTGACGTACTCCCGTCTGCGTGCGCGTCTCGAGACACCGCTGAGCGTGTCCTTCGGTCTCTGAAGAGGGTATACGTTGTTGAAGGCAGGCTCTCAGCACAGAAGCTACCAAGACTAGAACCCACCACCGCTTCTGAACCCAACCTGAGTCGACCTCTCGATGCAGTGGAAAGGAATGTATCATCTAGGCAGCCACAGAGTTCGTTGGCGTCACCGCCTTCGAAAAGTCGCTTGATCTATTTAAAGGGAGAAGTCAGGAAGGAAGAGGAATCATGTGGCCTTGACATGACACCTGGATTGATGGCACTTCTTGTCGCTGGCCCCACCCAAGCCATGGAAGTCCACCTGCGGAATTGCGAGGTGGAGGACGGCGCGCTTGCGCCGCTCTGTGCCCTGGCTGATGTAAGGACAAGTGGTAACTGGGTTCGCATGAACGCATAGCTTTGGGAGTGGTATGGTCTATGGCTAGATTGCTTGTGGTGAGAGTTCCTCTATTTTGGAACTGCCGAGCATGGGTCATTCGTCTTGACTTAGAATATGGTCCGGAGCATGTCGCGACGCATGGAAAATCATTGCACTCGTACCCGCGTTCGAATATCAGGGACAACCACGAAGCGTTCAATTTGTCAGCCGTTCCGCCATCGAAAGCTGGCCAGCTCTTTCCCACTATTCTTGACACCTCGCCTTGACATATACCCCGCATGCATATCCCACCTGAATCAATAGGGCCAAACCAGCCTTCGCAAGCAGAATTTATCCTTGTTTTCACCCCTCTCTTCCGGTGTACCTGTAGTTGGATGGCAAAGAGACAAGACAATAGACAACCAACTAGAAAGCGGGCTCGGGCTATTTTACAACATTCAAGAGTACACAAACGTCGGTAGCATGGGCGGAACCTGAGGCATCACTTTCGAATCCAATATATATCTACGCAGAAGGTATCGATATCAAGTGGCATCAAGTGTCAATGATACAACACTCTCGGAGAACTATGCAGTCGTATATCCTGCATCCGCAATCCACCAGGCAGTGGGATCGCAGGCCTCCTGTGAATAACATACGCAATCGTACGTGTCAGCTGTCTCAAATGCCGATACACGATGCATACTGTGTGGTCATTTTTCGACGTGATCGGAGAGCGTAACATGACTGCACTCAATGAGCTACAAATGCTTTCAAACCTCTCGATAACGTCTTCGATCCTAGGACGCCTTGCCGGATTCTCGTCCGTCATCGCACAAACTAGGTCTCCCATGAACTCGAAGCCATTATACTTCTACAATATCACATCAGACACGTACAAAGTGGGCAGAACGTTCGTCATACCTTCAAAAAGTTATCGCGAACGAAACTGCCAAGGTGGTAGATGTCGGTGCGAAATGGGTTGCACAACCCTCCGCGCTTATGTTCAGGAGGTGAGGTCATATCATCGCCACGTGGCTGTTCCTCCAACACGTTCCGCGAGGAATACTGATGAGACAAGCCAAAGTCGATGAAGTAATAGCGGGGTGGCCGCTCGGTTCGGCTGTATCGCTTGGCCCTCCAATCTCGTCGTACTGGATGATCCGGGTACATTCCAGACGGATCGAACATGATGTTATTCACTGTGCAGTCTCTGCAAAAGCTTTGAGTCTGGATTCGCTTCTGCAGAGACACCACCCACACTCACCCATTGGTAACATTTTGCTCGTGCATGAATTTGAGGCCCTGATCAGAATCCAAATCTGTGAGAGATCGCCAGTAAGTTATCCTTGATGACCAACCTCGCTGATCTGCATAAAGAAGGCTACGAATTCTCCATACGTTTGAAAAGGGGGATTGTCGAAAGGTCGAAGAAATGGGATCACCATGAATTTCCCGGCATCGGGATTGGCGTTGTGGGACAAGTCGACAAGATCGAGCAAGGGAATGCAATGATTCTTAGGGTTGTCCTTGAGCCCTGGTGAAGAGAAAAGTTGGGCGATTGGTAGTTCATTTGGGCGCTCTTGAGAGAAAACCTTTTGAAGCGTGACTTGTCGGCCGTCTTCTATGCGCACGGCATGCGCCATAGCTGGTAACTACGTGACGTTAGTTGCACCAAGTCGCAGACGAATATACCCACAGTGGTAGCCTGATTATGATCGGTGTTGAGAAAGAGCTTGTACCCGCGGCCGTGTAGATCATCATAATGATCCCGCCACCATAGCTCGCTATTGCATAAGCTGCCGACATTGGTTCCGGCGTATGTTTCTTCAAGCATCAGCGCAGACGTGAAGGTTGGTAGAGAGAGGAGATGCGGTCCAGCGAGGGTGGTGGGGGGTTTGGGTGGATGGGTGGGAAGGCATTTAAATGGGGAGAGGTAGGGCGGTTCCTGAAACCCCTGCGTCAAAGCTACAGGTAGTGCGTCGGGAAAACCAGTCACAAGCAAGTAACGTTTTGTCTTGTCGAAAAGTGGAGGACGAAATCAAAAAGACGCCGAAAGAGAGGGCGCAACCCGAAAAGGGAAAGGGGATCCGGGGACGGGCTGAGCGAGATGTTGAGATCGCCATCGGGGTATGATTACGGATCGCCAGACCTTTCGAACGAGGGTGCCAGTTCGACTCTCAGAAAAAGGTGAATAGAACCGACTACCCACCTCCCACTCGTTGTGGACTACACCTTCGCGAGCGCTGTGGGCTGATGACCCCGCCATCAGCCCTCTCGGAGATTGTTCGCTCCCCTCCCCTTCAAGGTGCCAATTGAGGAGAGTGAATCAAAACGCCGCTCTGACGAATCCCGAATGACGAAAATCGCAACAATAATATATAAACACAACCGAGAAATCCACCCAGGACCTCCCCGGAAGGCCGATTCCAAACCACTTGTGACACTCGTGCAAGAGGGGAAGGACGCCCGGTCCCCTTGTCGCCCTGAGTGGCTTCTGGGTCGAACATGCTTATGACTGCATCAGAATTGAAAACCTTCGATGCGATTTCCAAGTTGGACGTTGGTCGATGGCATGAACGTTGGCTTCTACACGCTGCCTACACCTGGCTAATGAGTTGTCGACAGCTGATGGGAAAGATCCACGGAGACGGAGATGGAGAAGATCGGCAAGCGAGCGGAGTCACGTGCCCAGTGAGAAATAGTAGCAACAACAATCATTGGTATTGTTGGCATTTTCGGCGCCCGCCGCGATACCCTGTGTTGGCCGTGCGTCCCTGGGTCGGATGCTAGACCATTAGAGGGAATCAAATCAAACAACACGCGCGCACTGGTTTGAACAATCAATCGTCGTATCGTGATCTCTCCCATCATGTCTCACGCCGACCCCGAAGCTACTATAAATTTGGGGGGTGTTTCTGCTCATGTGGAAGGAATACCCACAACCTATGGTATCCATCCTCCTGCACCTCATCATTTTTTTTTTCTTATCGGCGGACAGGTGGCCATGGTTATCCCCCTCGGCCAGGTCAAAATGGTGCATCCCAAGGTGCATCTAGTTTTGTAGATGGCGCCGGACCTCTCTTCTCTATGTATGTCGAGATGACTACCGAACATGACAAGGAGATGGCAAACAGTTGGAAAGGGGACGCGGACGGCATCCTAGTTTTCGTGAGCCGAAACGTCCTTCTCTACTCTTTATATCCTTACACCTCATAGACTGGTTTGTTCTCTGCTGCAGTTGCAACATTGATCTCTGTATCCGTTCAGGATCTCCGGCCGAGCTCCCAGGACACCTCCGACTTTTACCTTGCAAACATCTACCAGCTCCTCGCCGATGCCAACGGATCTCACGTCCCCTTTCCTTCAACCCTCCGTGATCCATCAGTCCCCTTCGCTCCCCCAACATATGCCATCTGGGTCAACTTGTTCTGGTTCCTCAGTTTGGTCATCAGTCTCACCTGTGCTCTGTTGGCCACAATGCTACAGCAATGGGCCCGTCGTTATATCAAGATCACTCAACCGCGGTACAGTTCAGACAAGCGAGCGCGGATTCGAGCCTTCTTTTCAGAGGGCGTCGCCAAGCTGCACCTTCCCTTGGTCGTTGAAGCTCTTCCCGCCCTCCTCCACCTTTCCCTTTTCCTCTTTTTTTCTGGCCTTCTCGTCTTCCTATTCAATATACATCACACGGTGTTCACCGCTGTGGCCTGTTGGATCGCGCTTTGCGTCGCCATGTATGCATGCATCACATTCATGCCAATACTACGGCGTGACAGCCCCTATCACGCACCTCTTTCTACCGTGGTCTGGTACCTCGTTTCTGGTATCCTATTTTTGCTCTCCCATGCTCTTCACCACTTTCCTGTCTCCAGCTATCCACCGTGGGGCCGCTTTGGCGGATGGAGGGATCAATTCGGAGCATGGTTTCAACAAGGCCCAGAAAAGATTGCCGAAGAGCATGCACGGAAGCCACCATCGGGGATTGATGGTCGTCTGTTGTCATTGACGTTTGATTCGTTGGACGAAGACGTCGAACTGGAGCGGTTTTTTTCGTTTATTCCCAGCTTCTGTGGTTCCGAACTGGTCACGGATCCACGAGGTACTTTCATCACGCCAAACGAGGGCAAGCTGCTGTGGGCTCTCATTGGTTTCATGGACCGTACATTGGCATCTCCACTCATCCCGAATAGCGTCAAGGAAAGGCGGACGGCCATCTGCGTGAAGGCGATGGATGCAGCCTCCCTCCCTTTACACGCGACGATCTTCGATCGTATATTTTCTGAAGAATGGAATGGATTTTTGAGTTCTGTCGAGCTTGGGCTATTTCTGAGAAGAAAAGTCGATCACAATGAACCGGGCGCTGCTTCCTACTCGCAGTGCGCAATTTCCATCATGATCTCAAGAGATCAGGAACGCAAAGATCGTTGGTTCGAACTCGCTTCTGGACATCTGGGCGTCTCGGCGCTTGACCTTCGACACTATTTGGCACACGGTGATAGCGTGTTACTTGCCAATTGCATCCACATCACGCGGTACATCATTAGCATCTATTCCGAGCAAGGTTGGAGACACAGTGCTGGGTCCAAGTCGAAAACGCTTGAATCGGTCACTAAATTTGACATACTGTTCACTCTGCCTGAGCTGCAGCACAAATTCTGCCATCTCTGGAACGACACCGTCAGCAGGATACAGGGTCCGGGCCCTGTAGACTATAACACTCAAATAATCTGTATCCTTGCCCTCAAACATCTCCGTAAGGCTTACATCAGTCTACACCAAGGCACCAATGCCGCACCCACGCTGTTCTCAGCTAATACTGATATCGACGACGATATCCTGGACGAACCGCCTTCATATCCCTTGTGCAATGTTGAGGACCATCACCGCGCTCCTTCTGCGCATTCGACACCTGGCACCCTCCAGGTTCCGGCCTCAGCAACGGAGGTCGCAGCCGCCGTGCCTCGGGCCATTTCTTCCGCCCCTCTCCCCAACGTGGCCCTGACTCCTGATCCCTCTTCTACCTGACCTGATGCTCCGCCGCCGTCGTCGTTGGACGACGTGCCCGCCGAGCCCGTCCCAAGCGTCGCGCCTTCTGATTCCGCTTCCCCTCGAGGCCAGCGCACCACCGCTTCGACCGACTCGACACAACACGCGGTCCTCCACGGGTTTGTCTCGGGCGCGGCGGAAAGCATCGTCGGGTCTTCTGCCCTCTCCGCGACCGGCACGCCGTCTCCTTCAGCGGCACCCGACGCCCCGCCTCCCCCCCCAGCTCGAGCCGTCACCCTCACCGGCACGCCCCTTTCGAGTCCGCAATCAGGCTTTCCTACCTCGCCCTCGCCTTCGGCATCCACGTCGTCCCTCGTCGCTCCGCCGGCGACTTTTATTTCGAACCCCCGAACGATATCATCACACTCCACTGCATCGGACGAACGCGACGTTCCTCACGACGACCCGGACCTCGTTCGCACCAATGAAGGGGCGTCACCGCCATCATCGCCTGACGTGGCTCGGGGCACCCACCGCATCTCCGGTCCCTGATTATGCTGGGCGACTGCTCCCAGACGGGCTGGTTCGATTGGGAACATGCAACGACAGACTCTGTCCTCTACGTTCTGCGAATTTCGCCACCATAGCTTCTTGACTGCGTGATGATGTCGTGATGGCCGTTGCAGCGAATGGCAGAACTCCATAAATATCATATGGAGTTCGCGCGCGATGAGGTCGTCCTACGCATTACTACGCTTCGGTCATGTAAATTACTGGTTGATAGTGATCCTAACATTTCGGGATCTGTTGTGTATAGGGGTTCTTTGAACCGGAAAGGTCTCAGTAGTTCAAAGGTAGAACGAAATGTTTCTCTGAAGGGCTTCTGATATCTACACGACAGTATGTTAGGCGTCCCGGGCCATTCGTCCAGGCTCCATCCGCGACAGCACGCACATGCTTCACAATAGTACATATGGTTTGAAATAGGGAATAAGATCGATCATGGGCCTGTCTACCTCGACGTCGAAGGGTATATATATCGTAAGACAACGAGGCAGCAAGGATGAAAGGAAATGGGAATTGGGAGTGGGTGATCAGGTGGAGTTGACACTCCTGGGTGATCGGTGACACGCTGCTCGATAATGACAATAGTAGATAACTTCAAAGCGCTTCGAAACCCTAAAACTCCGAAGATCACGACGCAAAACTTTGATCAGAGGAACGAGAAGGCATAGAAGAGAATATCCGACTATCGTGATAAGCATGGACTGTGTAAAATAGGAACTGCTTCATTCGACACAGTCTTACGGTATATGTGTGGCGAGTGAGTATGTTCCTCCAATGGATCAAAGGAACTACGGGGTATATTATGACACTGCGAGCTGGGAAAAGCTGATGGGAAGTCGGCGCCGACGGTGCTTCCACGTCCCTCCGTTGCTCAGCCTAGAGGGCGAAGTCACTGTACATTATTGTGAGTCAGGTTCAGTAGTCGCTATGGATGCGTTTCGGCTAGGAAGGGGCGGAATTTGTGGCGTAGGAAAAGGTGGTGAAGCCTCTGGAGGATAAGCACCCAAATAAGAGTTGAATGGAGTCGCCAATGGGAAAGGGGGGGGGAGAGCTAATGGTAAGGGAGGATAGCGATGTGAGCCAGGAGGCATTGGCGGGATTGCAGGGGGCAAGCCAGGGATAGCCGCGATGTCGGGTGTAGGAGGCGCGTTTGCTGCCTCGGGTGGTGGCGGCTCGTCTAGTTGCAATTCTGCGACGGGTTTGGAAGGAGCGTGTTTAAGATCTTTGCAGGTGGGGTATAACTGTGCGTGATGGTCGGTAGATGGTTTCTCAAATGTGTTGGTGCCAGCATGTAACGAGAGGTATGGCTTGCGAAGATGCTTGAGTGCCTCGGTGGACATGTATATGTTGTGAGGGTGTGAGTTCGTCTGCGTGATCTCTACAAGCTGATTCCACAAGCTACAGAACTCGTGCTGAAGTTCTGGCGAGGTTTTTCGGGCATCGAACTTGCAAACCGATTCTAGGGTCTTCGACGACGCTTTAATCAGATTCTCTCTGTGATGTCCCGCTGATCCAGAGAATGTTTCAATGATCTGCCGAATGATGAAAATAGCATTAGCGAGCAGCACACTGTCCTCCTGAGGGAGATAGCTCTTGAGGAATGATTTTGAGACATTCAATTGGCCACTCGCGAGCTGAAACCAGGATTCATCGCGTTCTCGCACGCTCGCGGTGGTGACAGCGGCCACACATTTGGCGTAGAAAGCGGTGACATTGTGGTTGATGGTCAGATTTTGTACGTAATGCGCAAATTCGATGCATCCCAGAAATTTTTGCCAATCTCCGAGGAGAACCCGATGCAAGATCCACCAAGGTCCAAGAAGGGATGTCGCCTCGACGGCTTTAGTGCAGATGATCATCCGACGTCGCTTCACAGTCTCGGAAACCAAGTTAGATGACAAGGTACGGTCCATCAACCCAATCAACGCTTTTGATAGCGGCTTCTCGTTCTGTCTGATGAAATCTTGCTGGACGTTCGGTACGTCCTTCGAGTCACAGAGGCCAGGAACGCCTTCAAAGAATTGCTCGAGTTCCCTATCTTCATCCAAAGACTTGAACGCCCACAACAGCGAACGATAGTCAATATCAGGGCCTAGCTGGAGAGCGAATGTCTCTGCAGTCTCGCGCATGCTGTGCGAAAAGAAGTTCTTGGATTGGCTCGTCCTTGCACCTTGATCGCGATACCTCCAAAAGATGGGGAGATTGAGGTTGGGATACCTTTCAAGAAGTCGGAAGAAGCCATATCGTAAGCCCGTGAGACAAAAGGAGGCAGTCGCAGAAAGCGGTGCAGAGTAGGGGCTGTTCTTGTGAAAGATCGGCAAGAAGGTGATGTATCCGTACACAACGACGCATAGCCCAATCCATGCCATCACCACTTTGAAGAGAGTAAGATGGATGCCAAACAAGAACACCCCAAGGCCGGCGAAAAAGAGGAACAGGGATATGTGTAGTAACGCTGGGAGCGCTTCGACCGTCCACGGAACGTGCAATTTGTCGACACCGTCCGCATAAAACGCACGAATACGTGCTCGCTTGTAGGGGCTTAACCGTGGGTAGGCGACCCGCAGATAGCGACGCGCCCACTGTTGTAGCAATGTCGCCAATAGGGCACAGGTAAGGCTGATGACGAGGCTCAAGAGCCAGAGCCCGTTATACCAAACGGCCAATGTAGGCGCGGAAAATGGTGCGGAGGGATCGTTCAGGGTGGCGGGGATGGAAACCGGCGATTGGGAGAGTTGCTGATAGATATGTGCAAGATAAAAAGCTGAGTTGTCCTGTGAGCTTGGCCGAATGTCCGGAATAGATACTGCGAGCAAAGCCGCGACGGCAGCGGAAAACAGACCAGTCTACGATTTCTCCGTCACTATGGGCAAAAGCACGGGAGGTAGGGCGAATACCCACAAAGATGAGCATTCCGTCAGCATCTCCTTTCCAACTTTCCACCATTTTCGTATCTTCCTCCAGAGTCATATCAAGATACATAGAAAACAGAGGCCCAGAACCATCGGAGAAGTTGGACTCCCCCGGAAGGGCTTGATCTTGCTGCACCCGATCTTGCTCGTCGGGATCCATGTCTGCGGGGTCGGGAGGGCGAGGATTGATATCTATAGAGGGTGTTCAGAGTATGAGAATAATGAAGAAGCGGACTCGCACCTATATGGTGATCCTGCGGTGCTGCAGCATCAATACCGGTACTGGTATTATTAAGAGGTTGAGACATTGGAGGGGACGGGAGGAAGGAGGGGGAGGGGAGAAGCGATGCTATTTTATTTTATTTTATTAAATAACCCAAGCCGGACCGACGCTCACGCCGACATGATGCGAGTGGCGATGCGACGAACAGCCTTCAACGTAAGAGTACGTTACAAGCAATGCTATCGTACTCCCCGATACAGATCACAGAGACTCCCTTCACGCTCCACCGTGAGAGCTTGTAACGCCAGCTTGTTGTTCAGCTGTTCACTTTGTCTCGGCTGATGGGACCTGAATCACTGCCTCCACAAAACGTCAACCACTGGTGGAGCATCCACACAAGTTCTCGTCTTCCTCACAGCCCTGTCGTGCACGGAGACCAAACGCTCGACCATAAAGCCAACGTCGTGTGGTCATTTTGGCCCCGTTCTGATGGTGGCGTATAGTATAGAACGGTAAGCTCTTGGATTTGCTTGACAGGTTCACTCTAGGCTACGTTTCGGAGGCATGCCTTGTGATTGTTTCTCATCTATAGGCTCTGAATAGCCATCGCCAGGAGGGCTGTTATTTTCAGCGCGCTCGATGCTGCAAAAGAGCGCAATCAAGAGTCAACTGGATACTGGCACCTCCTGAGTTCTGGACGACTTGACTACGAGGACTTGTCCCAATATGATCGTTCATCAGCAAAAGAGATTGTGCAAGAGAGGTTGTTAGGTATGCTCTCGACCCGTTCTATGTGCCTCATCCAGCGGAGTGATCGGAAGTTGGCGTACTCGAATAACTTCATAGGACGGTCTGGACATACGCATCTCTAGATGAACGGGGGGCGGTGATATCTATACCGTGAGCGAGCTCGCGGGGTATTGCTGTTTGATTTCAAGGACGCGAAGGAGCCTGATCGAGTACTAAGGAAGGGACTGAACTCGGAAAATCGGGTAAATCTCCGATGTCGATGGTTGGTTCCCGTCTAGGAAACGTGGCTTCGAAGAGCGGTGGTTGATGAAATGTAAAGTGGTCAAAGTTGAACCTGATGAGAATGGTGAGGTCCCACTTTTCTATGCGGGATGGGTTCAAGCGAGGTGAACAAGGGTCCAATCAGAACTGCCCCTCACGGGACAATACTGCGAGGTCGATCAAACAACAAAACGTTAGGATACTTGATTCTGTCCTGCACGTCAGGAATGTCCAAGGGCAGAAATATATGCAAACGACCCACAGAGAACAAAACTCAGTTAAATTGGGACTGGCTTCATCAATATCAAGGCTCCGCAACTCCAAGCATGTGCGAAGAAAGGAAGGCGTGAACCACTGGTAATGCCGGAGCTGACGTCGCAAGGAATATATCGTTGTTGGTCGAAAGGCATCCAGTAGAAGATCTGCATTGAGGACGCGCGCTCGACGTACGACTGTAGAGCTCCTGAGCATAGTTTCTTGCGAGACCGTCCGGTGATCTCCACACGGTAAAACCCGACCTTCGAAGAAGTAAATAGATAATCCTCGATGTGATAGTGTAATAGAATATGCCAACCAGGACACCAGCCATTCGATTTTATGTGTGCCAGAAGCAAAGAAGCGGACTGATGAGGGAACCGGCTGTTAGGAGTATGGCCTGTGCTGTCCCAAAGTCTGCAGTGAGGTTGAACACGAATACACCAAACCCCACGAAGAATAGGCCCAGGGAAAGACGCAGCAGCGATGGCAGTGCTTCGATCAACCATGGAAAGCGCAGCTCGTCTTCAGTGCCGACGTGCCCACGAGACCCCGCCGTGATGCGTGACTTGGTCCGGGGCTGAGTGGCAACGCTGGTGCAGTAATCATTTGCCCATCGTTGACACAACGAGGCCAATATGATGCAGGTCAGGCTGACGACCAGACTCAGAAACCAGAACGAGTTGATCCAGATGACCGAATTCGCCGGAGAGAAATTGGAGGGATCGACAAAAGTGTCGGAGAGCGAGGCATTGGGAGACTCTTTGGCGTCGGCAAGCAGCTCGTAGGTCTTCGCGAGATAGAATGCCCACCTATCGAGCGGGTCTATTTGGAGGCCACGGATGGATGAACCTATGAGTGTCGCGACAGTGGCAGAGAGTAGGGCAGCCTGCTGTCGTCTACATTGAGCATTCAGGTGAAGAGGGGACATAGCGGGCACGCACAAATATACGAATATCATGGGCATCAGCGCTCAGGCTCTCAAGCCCTCCTGAGCTTTTCGCTTTCCCTCTCTAGATACTTGGAGAATGACGCTTCCGATTCGTCAAAAGGATTGGATGCGCTGTGTAGTGGCACCTGATCTTGCACTGGCCGCGGGGGAGAAAGGCGCTCATCTATACATATTTGTAACAAGACATCGAAAACGAGAATGACACATACCTGCGCTCACCGCGGGGGTAGGCATGGCCCCAACATTGAAGTTCCTTCCTCTGATTTGAGACATTGGGAGCTGTAAGAGCTGAGAGCGCGGCAACAAAAGGGAGGACACATCATATTCGGTCTTGGCAAGGGCAGTGCAAAATCGTGACAGATGTCACGTTTGTGATATGTGACATGGGGTCAATCTGTAATGAACATAATATATCCTCTCTCAATTTGGCCCAATAAACTGATACAATATCCGCCGCACAAAACCAGACAAGTGCTGCGGGTCGTTCTTCAGGGGAGAGCGTCAGTTCAGCCGACGACAGACAATCAATCTAGAGGTACCAACCTGATACGTGCTCTGAAAGATGGGTTTTAATGTCAGGAATTAACGTGGTCGCGCGGAAAACGTACCATGACCATTCCCATCCCGATCGCAGTTAACTAGAGGAAGGTGCGTGCGTGCGTGTCAATGTCAGCCCAAATTTCCCCATGGAAAGCAAAATTCACCAATGCGTTCCCGTGCTTGCCAGTTCGGAACACGAGACCCTTCCCCCGCGCAGCGACCCACGCACTCTCGAGGCCCTTCGGCAGCACGTACATCGCAAGTTCTCCACGCCGATGTTTTGCCTCAATGAGAACGGAAAGTCCCGAGAGCATGCCGGCGAGCCAATACGACGGCTTGGAGACGAGCGAGGCAAGTAGCCATTTGGGGATGTACGACCTTCCCACCAGCGCACGGTGCGCATTCTGCGTGGCGCAATAGTAGCCTGGCCACCAGTCCGCATGTAAGCCTCGACGTGCCTTCTATGGATGGGAGGTGTCATCGCACCTTGGTATATGGCAACGAACATGCCCAGGAACGCGGCACTACGCGTAGTACCCCATCCCGCACGTAACACCATTGGTACTGGTTCACGGGAAACCGCCTTGCGCTTGAAGAGCAACATAGGGACAAGATGCAATGCACCATATATCGGGAGCGTCCATCTGAAAACATTAAAGAAACGATCGATCGGGACCAACGGGCAGCTCGCGGCATGCGGATGCGAAGCGGAACATGGGCCATACGGCGGGAGCGTCACACGCCAAGCATCCAGAGCGGTGACGTTCCCAGGATGCAGGTCCTGGCGACGTGTTAACAGCAAGAACGAGTGGGTGGAGATGGATGGGACCATACAGGGCGGGAAAGAATGAGCTCCAAGTCCACAGGGTCGAAGGTGCCATTTCGAACCATGCCGCGGTTTATCGAAACCGCTTCTTTTGGGATGCGTCCTGCTGTGTTGATCCTGCACGTCCAGAAACCAATTCCAGGTGGTCACGGCCGGAGAGCAGCATGTTGACGCACCAGCTTGTATATGACTTTGGGAGTGTGTCAGGACGCAACAAAAAGCCATACATGATTTGAGCGCATCTTTCGAAAGCCATGAGGATAGCAGCACGCATGAAAGGACCAGGACCCACGAGAGAGCAAAGACAAGAACGTCCCCATGGGGGATGCGAAATCCGCGCTTCTCTGAATATGCATTGTACGAACCTTGAAGACCGCTATGTCATGAATGCGCAAATGTTGAGCTTCAGCAAGGCAGTCCGTATTAAGTCACTCGCCGAACAAATAGCTGTTGCGCAATGACTTTCTGCCGCGAAAGAGTCTCGAACCAGATAGCAACACCTCCCGCAACAGCGCCCGCTACAATCGAATGCCATCGCGCTGATCTCTTGCGGAGCCAAATCTGGTGTACCTGCGCAGCGGACGACAGCCGGGCATTCTTCGTCATGACCAGAGGATTGTCGGGTGACTGATCAGTCTCTTGAGCGAATTGGGACGCATTCCCGATAGCCGAGCCGCGGAGCTCCGAAGAGGAAAATAGCAATTCGGTCAGACGACGTATGTTGATGGAAAAGGGGACATTTGCAGGGAAAAGCAAGGGAAATGCGTTGAGAAGGATCCGGTAGAGAGCGACAAAGCTCCCTGGAAACTCGACGTAAGTCCATCACAGCGTGAATCAGGCATCGGACGAACCAAGCATGGCACCGAAACGGAAAGAGTCCTTTCCAAAGAGCGCATGCTGTAGAAGCGAGATACGTGTCTCTCTGCCCAGCAATAGGATCAGGATAAGCGATTGAGCAGGAGGTCTCTCGACGGACCTAGGCGCCTTTCGGACACGTTGGATGCGTGCCAAGAGAAGGATGAAATTGACGCCAGAGCGGATCGCAAAGGCAAGAGTCCCAGCTCCTGAAAAGAAAATAGGCGGGGTCCATCTCGAGACCGGAAAGGAGCAATGGCTTGAACGTACGGGCGCCGCCACGAACACCGTGCTCGAGACATTCCCACAAGTCATGGATCTCGACAGCAGGCTCACCGCGCTCACGCCACACCATCTTGCGGGCTTCGCGGAGATGTTCTTCATAGTTGACGAGGACGACGAGGTTGTCAAAGGACGACAGGGTGCGGAGGGGAGGCCGGGGGGAGGGGACTTGGGCACGTGTTGTAAGAGGTGGATTCCCCTCCTCTGATAGTAGAGACGGGGTTGTGCTAGGGGCCATGGACAAGTTGTGTTAACACCTCTAGGGCCTTAGGGACACCATTCGATAACAAAGTATGAGCGCTATATGAGCACCTATGCTTCGTGCTTCGTGGACGTTGCGAAGTGTGTATGATGTCGTAACGGGTGGCATTTGGGGATAACCGAGCCTGCATCTCGCCATCTACCGCTACTTCCCTACGCCCCGCCCTCCTTCAGATCCTCTAACAGCCCTACCAATCGCGACCACTCAGCCTCCTCTTCGAAGTCCTTCGTCCGCCCCATGAATGTTCGCACAATGCTTCGTGCCTGAAGCCTCCACTTTGACCCTTCAACCTTTGGGCCATGATTAACGAGCACGTAGTAGATCTCCTCTACCTCCCTCACGCCCTCGCGCCAGCGTTCCACATCTGTCTCGCCTGCCTCCATCTGGCCCGCGATGCCGGCACGGTAACCTTCCAGGTAAGCCTCCAGCGCTAAAGGCAACCTGTTCTGAAAGAGAAGCAGCCGAGCACGTGCCCGAAAGATGCGGGCAGAGGAAACGCGGGGAAGGAGCACCCGCACGAAGAGGTCGTCCACGCGACGCACCAGGTTCTGGCCTTCGTTCGGGCTGGCGACCGTGCTTCCGGGCTCGTCGAGAGTCACGCGTGTCGCTGCGTCCACGAGACGGTCGAGTACGTCGGCGTCCACGCTTTCGGAGCCCACTTTAGGCTGCCCGCTCCTCGACCACACGTCCGAGTGCACGACAGGCCTCTGCGAGTTCTCCGACGTTCATTGCAACAACCGTGTAATTCATCCACATCCGCCAATTCTCATAGTGAAACTTGAGACCCTGCTTGAGAGCGCGGAATGCGAGCATCTGATTCTCGAATGGGATCGTAGCAGCTCGATCGGCCTTCAAAGAAGCCTCCTTGTCCTTGTACGAGGTCTGCTGAGTGGGTGAGATAATAACGAAGCGGCGGCTGCTCGACATACCTCGGTTTGGGACACATTCTTCCCCGGAACGTAGTCCATACGAAGATACACGCTCGCAAGGTTGTTCCAGCTCTCGGCATCCTCATCGTCAATAGTGACACAACGCGTGAAGGCCACACGGGCACCTTCCCAATCTTCCTCGCGCGAGCAGGCGCAGCCAAGGATGAACCACGACCGCGAGAACAACGGATTGATTGCGACGGCGCGCCGTAAGCACCGTGCGGCTTCTGCATACTCATCCCGTGCGAACAAGTACCCGCCAAGGGAGCGCATCGCCCGGCCGGACGTCTCACCCGAAACCGCCCACGCGCGCTCGAAATGCTCGCGCGCCCGCTCGGGCTCGAGCTCTCCGAGCAGACACCACAGCTTTGCCTCGCGCGCCGCATCCAACTGCGCCCGCCGCGGACCCATGGACATTCGCCTTGCCCCGTACAAGCACGGCCTCTGCCTCGGCCCTGCGCCCCGCGAGGAGGTCATTCACGACGGTGAGCGCGCGGTCGCGCTGCTCGGTCGCCTGCCAGCATCTGACGGCCTCCTCCCACATTTCCAGACGCTCAAAGATCGCGAGCGCGGACTTGACAACACCGAGTGATAGAAAGTGTAATGCAAGCTCACGCTCCAGTTCCCACTTGCTCGGTAGCGGGAGCGCGTGCAGGAAGCGCAAGCGCTCCGCCGGCGTCGAGTCGTCCGTGGGCATCTGGTCGATGAGGGCTTGCAGCTGGAGCGTGGAGCGTTCGACTGTCCGCGTGCGGTGTGCCTCGAGGCGGGAGCGCAAGAGGAGCGCCATGGTGTGCACGGACCAATTTTCAGGGTGAGAGATTACACGCGCGACGTAAGGCGTCATTTGCTCCGTCGTGAGACCGTGAGCCGGAGAGGTGTTGCGAACATTGAGGCAGAGGGAGAGCAGGATGCACTGGTCCAATGGGTGCAGCGCTGGCTGGTTAGACGGGTCCAAATGGCCAAGGTGCGACCCAAGAGCTGCAGGGTTAGATGATGTGAACTCGGTGTGCTCCAAGAGCGTGTCGTCGTTGAGCGCCAAAGTCTCCGGTAGCCCCTTCGTCGTCAACTCGAGTGCCGCACCTCGAGTCGCCCCTCCTGAAGCCTCATCCCCCTCCCCGTCCTTCGACTTCCTCCCTTTTTCCTCAACTCCGCCTTCAATTCTGATCCTGCTCTCCGCAAGCAGCACGAGCTGCGTAAGATCGGTCTGTTGGAACTTTGTACGCCTCCCGAGGGCGCCCGTGAGTTCGTACCGCAGGCCGGTCGCGCGGGCGGCGCGCACAAAGCACCCCAGCGCCGCGCGGTCGTTTGATTGACGGTGCTCGAGCAGGCCACGCTCGAGCCAGAACTGGCCGACGAGGTCGGGCTCGTCCGCGAGGTCGCGTTCGACGTCCTCTAGCGCGGCGTTCGGGAACGCGACGGGTTCGTCGAGCAGCTGCGCGTGAACATTCCACACTCGCAAGCGCCACCACCCGGCCGATCGCGCGTGGTGATAGGGCAGATCGAGCAGGATCTGCGCAAGGCGGAAGAGGAACGTCGCTCGCGCGAGGTGGTACGCGGGTTCCCCTGCCCAGGCGAGCTCCGCGACGGCCTTTCGTTGTAGGGTCTCCTCTGTGACCAACGTCTGTTTTTCCACGGGGATGTCCAGCAAGGAGAGGGGCGCGAAGTCAAGGTCCGGGCCCGTCCAATTCGCCTGCAGGAAAGCATGGAGACATGCTACGGCCATGAGCAGATGGATGAGCTCTTTTTCGTAGGCTCCAGCAGCCGATGGCGTGGAAAAGGCGAACCAGCTTTTTATGGGCAAGGAGAAAGTCGTTCAGAGCATCCGATCGAAGGGCCAGCACCTCACCGGCAAGGGGCGAGCATAGGATTGCCTTGAAATCGCCGTCGACGACCTTCCTTCCGAGTTGTTGAACAAGTGCATTCTGCGAGGGAGTGCCTTCCTTCTCCCTCCACTTCGCCAGGAAAGGAGTGATAGTTGGAGCTGCTCGCCGTCAAAGCTCATCGTGTCTTATTTTGTGGTCATCTTATCGAGCAAGACTTCATCATGCACTATCATGATGATGTAATCTCATCTAGCTCCTATACATAGCGTGTCCCGACATCAACGCGACACTTCTCGGCACACCTCGAAACTTCCTTCCACGCCCTGTATCAGAGGGATAAGCCTAACGAGCTCGACTGCCGCCTCGATAAGCTCACGATCCGTCCGGAACGTAGTGCGCTTGAGCGCCTCGTCAGCGCCATAAGACGCGCTCTCAAACCCCTCGTTGGCGGTCTGCGTGCCGTCGACCTTGTCCGCGCCGGTGCGCACGGCGACGAACCACACCCGGATGACTTTGACGGACGCGTCGTTGGCCCGGCGCAGCGTGAGCATGAACGGGCCCCTTCTCGCATCGGCGCGCGAGCGAGGGCACCCCCGGCGTTTGTTGGCCCGCCACGGTCGCGACCGTGGTCATGTCCGGCGGGAGCAGCCTACAAGGGCACCCCGTCTCCTCGTATGTCTCCCGCACCGCCGCCTCGGCCACGTCCTCTCCGCGGTCCTTGTGGCCCTTGGGCAGCACCCACTCCTCACGTCCGTCACGCGCGGTGCGGTGCGGTGCGGAAGGCAGATTTCGAGCGGCGCGAGCGTGGATCGGATCAGGGACGGACCCGCCGCAGGCCGCAACGTTGGACGCAGAGAATTTCTCCGTGGGATATCTGCAGAGCGTGGCCTCCACTTTTCGTTTCTCAAACTGGGGAATTGTGCGAACGGTGGCGGATGGAGGTGGTTTACTGAAAGTGAGAGGAGGGCACGGGGAAGGACAGCATTAAAATAGCTGTACGTACAGAGGAATGTGTACATTGGTGACGGTCCGTTAGACCGAGTCAAGGTGACCTCAACCATGTCCCTCGACGACGACGACGACGACGACGACGACCCGATTTGGTCCTCATCCCGCACCGCCCGCCAAATACATGACCTCGGCAGAGTAGAAAAGGTCTTCGTTTGGTCCCCTTCCCCACGCTTATCTAGTAACTATTCCGTGCCCGCAGGACATCGGCCGTCTCCTCTCCCTCGCAAGCTCTTCGCTCGCCCTCCTCTCCCTCCCCCAAACGGACGCGTCCGACGCAGGACTGCCGGAGGGCGACGAGCGCAGCGAACAATTCGTCGAAAAAGTCGGCGAATACTTTGAAACCCTCGACGTGCGTGACATCCCCTTTCCCTCCCCCTTGCTCCATTCATCCACCTCCAGGGAATACAAATGGCACTCCGCTCCTCGCTCGCGCACATCCGAGCCGCCCGCGTCTCTCCTGCGGTCCTCACTGCGCCGCCCGCCGGGTTTGTACCCCCGCCTCAAGGCGTCGGCCTCCCCCTTCCCCTCACACCGACGCCGACGCCGGGGGCCTCGGACCGTAGCGCGGGTGATGGCAGTGGTTGTAGCGCGATCGAAGGAACTTCAAGAGCCAAAGCAAAAGAGAAAACGCGCGGATTGCTCGAGGAACGCGTAGAGCGCGACGCGTGGCAAGGTGCACTCGATGCGCTCACCAAATTGAGGGACGCCCGACGCGCGGAGGTGGAGGCTGAACTGAGGAGGACCGAGGGTGAAGTACATATGAGTGTGATAGGATAACTAGCAGCGGGTATGGAGTTGACTGATGCGTGTATATGCTACAGCGAAAAGTCACCCGTCCTCTCTATTATCGGGCACTATTTTGCTGCGGCAAGTATGGCCTCGGCCTCAAGTAATTCCAGATTCTGCGCCAAGTCCGCATTCCTTTTGACAGAGTTCTGTGAAAGTGAAATCCCATACCATCAGCCGAATCACGCACACATGTACAGTGATGATGCCGCACACACCAGGAGATCCTCGAGTTCCCCTGCAGCTCTCTCGAGCCGCGTCGTAGTGTCGAGAACCATTTTCTCGCTCTCGCGCACTAGATTCGCCTGGGCGATGCAAGGCAGGGGCAACAAAACCAGTCAGAATGGGGGGGGGGGGGGTGGGGGGGCTGAATTTATCGGCGAGAGTGCTGCACCACGCACCGCATTCTTGACATCCCACGACCCACTCTCGCCCCCGCTGCTAGCCGTGATGGACCCGAGTTTACTTTTGTTCTCCACAACTTCAGCGCGATAGAGCGCGAGTTCTTTCTGATATCTGCGTGTGTCAAAGTCAGCATCTCTCTCAGGGGCCGACTATGTGGTACGCCACGAACCGCTTCACGATCCCTGCCTTGATCTTGAGTTGCTTTTGGATTGCTGCCGTATTGCTCATCACTGCGCGAGATCAACCTCTCTGGGCCCCATTGATTTGATTATGATTACTGTAATTGAATTGTTATTGTTATTGAAACTCCGGTTGATATCGAATGAGTTAGCTGTAGATACGACATCGGGTTGCTTTCCCTCCACGTCACGCAAGCATAAGCAGGGTGCGTCCCGTTGCATGGATGTGAGGCAAGAAGGAAACGCCTGAAAAGATAGTCACCGGATAGTAGATAAAATTATAAGCAGACTTCCCCGAAGGATTTTCATATCCTCCCCTGAGTACAACCAAAACTCGTCCTCATTGCCTAGTGGCTAAGAGTCTCTGTCGACGCAGGGGAGATAAGTATCGCACTAGTCAAACAATACAGCGCATGAAGAGTGAGGGTGAACCTTCGCACGTACACAGACGAACGCCGACGGCAATACAGGGATGATATTAAAGTTCGTGGCAGACCAATTGAACTGACCGGAAAACGCGCCGCAACCGTTGTTCTGAAAACGAAGGTCCGTAATCAAATGGTTACGGACGCAGGACAATGCCAACAAGCGTGCCCAAAACCAGACGAGGGTGACGAACCATAAACACAGTTTAAAGTTCGCAGCGTGAGGAAGGGAAGAGCGAGCGATCCCCGGAGAAACGAGGAGAATAAAAAATAAATTTTGGAAACAGGTGAAATTCCTCCACCCGCAACTTTTTTTGTCTTAACCCCATTGGAGGCCCTCACGGAGACCAGGAGGTGCTTTGCTACGGGCCGGCCGAAAACCTTTTAGAAAAGCAGGCTGCGCAAGGACGCCATGCGACCCCAGATGATGATGCATCATGCGGTCCGCGTACTACAAGAGGTAGTACGAGGAGGCGCACCCAAAGACTCGCAGATGGCAAAGTCGGTCCCCAAAAGAGGGTCATATAAGCGCATGGAACAATGACAGCACATCCCTGGTTTTAGTCCAAGCCGGAAAGTAGACTTCCGCATCGACGTATCCAAGAAAGTCACCAGCGTGGCGCGTAACGGACAAACAACCGGACCGGTAATGCTCCCGTCTCTGAGTCTATTTTTTACAAAGGCCGAGTACGACACTTCATTTTATTATATATGTAAAACCATGTCCTCGCGCTACAACGATAACGGTAAGGGCGACTGTAGTGTGGTCGACGTGTGCGGGAGATGCTGGCGTTCGCATGATTTCACGGCCAGAACGCGTCTTGGCATGTATCTGATTACTTTCACCGAAAGGTCTGAATCTGACAGGAAGACAGGATGGAACTGAATGAATGGATGACGTTTCGTGCGCAAAGAGTCCAAAGAAGCATGTACACATGAGCTACATGAAACGAGCGTGAGTGCGAAAAGCTAAGCATTGATGAGGGGCTTCGACAAAGAAAACATGTATCAAGAGAAAGGAAAGGAGGGGGAACCAATAACGTGTCCCTTCGCAAATCAACTTCGACTAGCCAGCATGACCGAAGAGAGAGAGAGATAAAGACCGAGTCATCATTACCTTTTCATCATGCAACAAATGGGCCTGCCTGCATCGAACTCGTCCCGATCGACCGCAGAACCGCGTGACGCTTCTCCTCCCACGCGCGGAGCGCCTTGAGTAGCTGGATGATCTTGTCCCGCCTGCCCTGGCGTACGTCGTTGATGCTGACCGTGCCCATCTTGACGTCGTTGTCGAGTAAAAAGTCGAACAAGCTGAACAACCCTTCGAGCGTGTCGTCATGGGGTCCACGAGGGAACACGCTATCGGGGACCGGGGAGGCTCTCAAACCCTTGATTGACTCAGCAATGCGAAGGAGCTCCAAACCACCGCAGACGGAGCCTTTCGAAGTTATCTGCAATGTATCCGGCAGATGACTATTGGCCCATTCAATAAGGTCGGGTTCCACGGGCGGGTGCTATTTTTATGGTAGAGATAAAGGAAGGTTGGGAGGTTGTGGATATAAACATAAAAAGGGCTAAGAGAGCGAAGTAAAAACGCGTACTTCAGACATGGATGTGTTCCTTCTCATCTCCCGTGGTGGTCGCACAGGAGGGGTCTGGTACTTGGGGCTCGTCGAAGGCGAGACCGGACTTTCCATCTCAAGTTTACTGAAGACAGACTCGATCCCTTGGCGGCCACCGCCATTGGCATTCAAGTTGCCAGATAATACCGTAGGTGTGATGCTCATCAAAATCTCCGCATCACGTGTAGATAGCTGGTTCGTGTTCTCGCGCCGCATAGCACGTTGGGTGGCTGCCCTGGCTGTGGGTGACGGAGGGCGTGGAGCCGGGTTCATCGCCTGGGCAACCGCTAGGGGGATAGTGGGCACGTTGACCGAGGACACCACGGGTTCTGCATGCACATGCATTACATCGCGTTGATACGGGTAGGATTACAAGATGAAACGCACTCGTGTAATCACGGTCGATCGTTGCTTTCATGAGTGCCCTCATCCACTCGCGGACTACCATTTGTTCATCGGAGCTGAAGAAGTGAGAGCGATCTGACTCATGCAGCAACTTGAACCCATATCTCCCGGGATCAATGTTCTCATCCGCGAGCATACGATAACCAACGATGTTGACGTAACCTTTGATTTTTGTCTCCTGTCAAGACATTTTGAGAACATGACGAGCATCTGATTAGCCATAGCACGTACGGATGCATTGTTGCTTCTAAGCCAATATAAATGTGGACCCTTGAGCACGAAATAACGATTTTTCCACGAATTATAACGTTCGCCCCTCTTGCGCATCCACCCTTTGTGATCAGGTTCACCAATCTGTTCCAAGATGCTCTGGCCGGATTTAAGGGTGCTGGATCGCCCCATTATTGGTGAGGCCGGCTTGCGCAGGAGCACGACATCTTTCCTCTCCTTTGTGCCACTGGAGTCCCTAGAATCACGTTTCTCGCGCTTGTCCTCCTTTCCACCATTCGCCATCGAGCGTGAGGACGTTTTGCGGCCACCGCTGCCCGGATAAAATCTTGAGAGGGAGAGCGCACCGCGATCAGGTGATGCCTCCGGGTCTGGGGTAGTCCTGAATGTGGCCGGGTCGACGTCAAGATACGAGGTTATTATAATCAAGGATCGGCTCACGAGGAATAACGCGGGGGTGGTTTGCGTGCCTTGCCCAAAGTCCCCACAATGCTACTTCCAAAAAAGCTCAGTCGCGAGTTCTCACGCGTTGCATCCAAACTACGCTTGCGCGGTTGGGGTCTTAACCGGCTACCGTCGCTCATGTCCGAACGCGGTGTCGTAACCTCCCCGGGCGACCGAGGGGATAATGACAACTTGCCAGTTGATGACGATGAACTTTTGCGGCCAAACAGGTGGCCGCGATCGTTTGTCGCACGGTCTTTGGTATCGCTCTGCAGATTTCTAGTTAGCCTCGAAAAATGATATCATAAGGCCGCAACCCACATCGCTCAGCACCTCACGATCTTCATACAAGATCCGTTGTCCGACAGGGACGCTCTTGATGCTCACACCGATTTCCGGGTCACTAGGAGACAGTGAGAGTTGTGGCGGTCTCATCTTCTGTATTCGGAAGCAATCAGTGGAACCATTCTACGCCATCTCAACGATGAAACCCTCACCACTGCCTTGCCTTGACTACCCCCAGCAAGGAGAGAAGGGGGAATCCCAAGTCCCAACCCGACAGTTGTATTGCTGTCGTTTACTGGCGAGCGCACGCCAGGATCAGACTCCCGGCGTGTAGGCATGGACGGCTGTCCCATTGAGTTGCCCGAATCAGGTGGGCTTTCGGGGCTCGCAAGGCTTTCAAGAGCGGCAGAACCATGAGTCGCATGACTGAGGGTGGTCCCATGTTGCGCAAGCGGACTTCCGTGAAAGGACGATCCCGGGCGAGTGGGATGTTCTGCGGAGGAAGACAGAACGCTTGGTGGCCGGCGCAACTCCGTGATCGCGTTCGCGATGCGGATGCGCTTTCCGTATGCGACAATACCAATTTCGGATTTGAGAACTGCAACGTCGAGCTCAAGAAGGATATCGCCTGTGATTTCTTGCTCAATGAATTTGTCACAAACGGTCTTATCAAACCCTTTGGATCGTAGCCAATCGACCACTTCTTCGACAGTCCATTCAGTGGGAAGGTCGCCTCGGGGCCTTTTGTTGGAAAGGTCAGCACTGCGAGCAGCTGACTGGGATGGCGAGGCGGCAGTACGAGCAGAAGATGCGATGCTACTAACAGAATAGCCATAGCGGTGACCGTTGGAGGACGCAGCGGGTGAGGGAAGAACGCCGGTCACTTCCTTTGAGCTCAAGGTTTGAGTTTTAGAAGGGAAAACTAGCTGTGTTGAAAGGGGATGGCTTGCAGCGTCACTGGGGGCGGCAGAAGCCCCATTGGAGATTCCTCGGAGACCTGGCGAGACAGGACTCGGGAGTGAACTGTTATCCCCCGGGATGCGCGCCGTTTGGGTTTGGGGGAACGATCGTTGGGTGGCCGTACTAATATTTCCTTCCGTTTCGGTCGCCGAATTTTCGGTAGGTTCAGAATCGGGACGGGGAGCAGTAGAAATCGGGGAAGGTACGATGAAGCGCTCGGAGGGCTGGATTGAAGGGGAAGAAGCGACTTGATGGCTGGTCTGACTATTCGGAGCAGTTATATCGTCCTCCTCTTCTTCAGGGATGTGCGGATGCTGCCTGAGGTGATTATCAGGAGATGTCTTAGGGGAAGGCCCGTCCGCTTCGTCCCCGCTATCGTCGCTTAGTTCGACATCGATCGGCGGGGCGATAGAACGCAAGGGCACACGACTTTCAGCCGCATCGCGGGCAGCCTGTTCCTCGGCAGCCATCTTCGCCTTTTCGGCGAGTCTTTGCCTAGCGCTCTTGTGCCACGCCTCGCCATCTACATCCGCATCGGTATCGTGATCCGTCTCGTGATCCGTTGACTCGTCACGTGAGCTGAAAGTGAAGCTTCGAGAACCATCAAAGTCGTCTTTGTGGCCGAGTTGTTCGATTGCTTTTTGAACATCGGTTATGGTGGCTCGCATGACCTCTCCGTTGCTGCTGGGAGCGGAGGGATTCGGCACTCCTCGATTCACATCATCGGTATGGCTGGAGGTCTCTGGCAGGGCCTGAGGCGGTGCTTGCTTGGTGCTGGGAAGGGATACAGCCGAAGATGGGGAATTGTCGGTTAGTTCCAAAGACGTTGGGCCGTTTGCTGCCGCTGCCGCAAGAGGGGGCACGGAGTTTGGTGGAGCAGGTTGGGTGTAACTCTCTGGAAAAAGGCCGACATTCCCGGCAAGGTTGCGGCCCTGTGATACCGGGAGTTAGCCATGGCCGTAACCGATACAAAGTGGGCATGGGCATATAGTAGTCGCGTGGCACAAAATGTTTGGGAAAATCCATGCCAAAAGAACCAAAGTCGAACAGAATGCCAAACAGGGGAGCGATCCATGAATACAGGCCAGGCCCCAACAGCCCAGCAGGACAAATGAGATGTGTACGAGGGGCAGCATATGACAAAAAGAGGCGTAGATCCCGTATGCCTCGAGAAAGCAATGAGGAAGAGCCGAGCCGGGAGTGGAATGATCTCCCGAGCGGGGAGGGAGGGGGGGAAAGCTCTGCACGCCGAACGAACAAGAGAGCGAAACGGACCTGCCACCAACCGTCGTTGTAAAGATCATCCTTCTCTATAACCTCGATGCGGTCGCCTGCGCGAAAGGCGATTTCGTCGTCGTGCTCTGGGACGAAGTCGTGACGGGCATAGACGTATTCTATCATGAGAAATGGAGGAGGGAGGAGATGTCGTCGTACGTTGGTTGGGGAGAAAGGAGGGGAAACTTTATTCGTTAACACCTCGTGGCCGTCGAAGTTGGCAACGACGAAGTGAACAAGGAGGGATGCCGAGGAGTGATTGACGCAAAGTTGCGACCGTGCGTGCACTGGTTGAGGCACCCGATCTCTTAATTACGGCAAATACCCGAACGGGTCGGATGCTTTCCCTCAGCTCATCATCACAGGATGTCCACCACCCCGTCGTGCTCTGTGCGTTGGCCTTCTCGGATTATGCCCTCTGGTCAAATCCCACCTTGCGAGACCCAAACCGTGATGGCTGTACGTTTCCTCTTTCTCGCCACAGAACAGTCTCTAAAATAATAATAATAATAATAATAAAAAGTCATCCCGCTCAGGACGCTCCTGCACGCGTCCCCTGTCTTTCTCGCCGCGAATGCTGTCTCCTTGACAGAAGCGGCCATCGTAAAGTCTCTGCGCGCACACGCGAGAGATACCTTTGACATCCGCATGATACTCGTTGACAAGACGCGACCTCGCCGCTCGAACCATGGCAATTCTCTTGCAGGTGGGTACGAAGTTCGGCGCAAAGACTGGGCGGAGGCCACACACCGCTTTCCCACATTCAATCAGGAATACTGGGACGCCCTCACGATCTACGTTGTATGCTATGCCTTCCGGCCTTCGTCCTCACGTGCTAACTCTCCCAAGGAAAACATACCTTTTCAATTCCGCTCGATAGTCGGAATATCCGAGCTGTTGTACAAGCTTCTCCCTCGGGAACACGCGCATTCATCGCCACTACACGATTACTGTTTCATCCAGGCCATATATCTCCCACCGCACCATCAAGACCCCCCGGACGCCCTACCAAAATGCAAAGGCTTCGCTCTTGTCACGCTCTCCGAGCCGTCTGCCACCTCGCACCTCCTCGCCCACTTCCCATACCACAACCGTAGCGCCCCGGCCGACGTCAGCGACGCGCCGTCAGAGGAGCTTGAGGCGCGCAAGGCGGGCTTCCGCACCCTTTCAAAAGAGCGCTGGGAGGCGCTGCAATCCGAGTATGTCGAGTACCACGACACCCTCCTCCACCATACGGCCGCGACCTCTGCCGTGCTTTCCCACAACCCACCCGCATCCGGTGCTACGCGCGCTGCCGACAAGATTAGACACAGCGCGACGAATCGTCTGCCGTGCGAACTAAACCCGCGTGCATCAGACACTCCGCCGAACTATCCCCTCGGCTGCGTCGTCTTCGCACGGCACGTGCCGCAGGACACGAATAAGACCGCGCTGCGCGCCCGGTTCTCGGCCCTCCTCGAGGAGGGTGACCCGACTGCGCTCGACTATGTGGACTATACCAAGGGCCTCGACAGCGTGCGTACTCTGACTACCCCTCCCCTCTGCGCCTATGTCTCACACCGCAGAACAGTGCTATCTGCGGTTGACAACGCGGGAGCATGCGCTCTCACTCCTGCGACGATTCGAAGGTGGCGCGAACGGGGAGGAGATCGTGCTCGAATTGTTGGAGGGACGGAGAGAGGAAATGTATTGGCAGGACGTGCCCGACAAGGTGCGCGCCCTTGCGGTACAGCGCGCACAGGCGCACCAAGCTCCACGAGGAGAGCGCCGTTTTGTGCATGCGGACGATGAAGATGCGTCCGTGGAAAACGGCGGCGGAGACGCCGACGTTGAAACAACACGAACCTCGCGACATTACGCCCCAATAAAAGATCCACTTCTGGAATAAGTATAAGAACAAACACTGGTCCCACAGCACTTAAGCTGTCCTGCTTGAAGGCTCATGGGTCATTCCAGTGTATCTGCTTGTTTGCAAGCTGTGCATCCCTGTGCACCCTGCCCCTCATTCCCCTTTACAGGCCTACCTCTAGGCGCACTTCTGAGGTATATCATAAGTCTATGGCTATGTTGTGTCGATGGTGGAGTCTTGGGTCCATATTATTGTGGTCCTTTCGGAGGGATTCCACCGTCTGTGCCATTTCCTCGTAATTCCTCTTTCCGTACATCCTAGAGGCAGAGATATCAAGTAGATGCATCCCACTGGCAGACTGGCATTGCTGCAACTCATGGACGCGCAAATATTGACTGGAGCATAAGGTGATTAGATTCAGTTCCTGAAAACGGATATGATGCCAGCCGATATTGGAGAACGGACTGGAGATAGGTGTGAGGAATTCGGCGCGCCAAGATGTGTAGTGCTGCTGAAACTGCGATCAGAGGAAGCGATTGCTCGTTGATTTTTGCCGGTCATGGCCAGTCCTACATTGCACGAAAATCTATACAGGTTAAAGACAAAGAGCACGCAGCCCATCATCCACCAAAGGGAGACAAGTAGCAGTCCGCATCAGCTCCCAATCGGCTCCCAACCCCCAGAAAGCCGTTGGTCCAAGCGTGCGGGGCTTCATGTTTTGCATTGCGGCCCGCCACTCCTCACCCCTCAGTTCACGTGGTATCTCGACTCGCTGCCTGTCCCATGTAGCGATGGTGCATACAATAGCACCGTGCATTCAGAAGAGGCGGATAGGTTTGCCCATCGTCGATTTGATATGCAACGACTTGACGTTTTGCCAATTTTTTTTGAGCAGCGAGACGAGGAAATTGATACCTGGTGTAACGAGTAAAGAATTAAAAATGACGATCTCAGAAAACTGCGCGAGACGTACTCAGCATGACGTTTGCAAGAACTTGGTCGTCCGACATCTGAACGTGGCCAACAGCGACGCCAAGGCACAATACCTTTTTGAGCTGGAACTTGATCGTGGATCGTACCTCAGTAAGCTTGTTGCTTAGATCTTCCGAGGGCGATACAGGTGTCGGGAACTTGCCAGCTGCGAGTCCAATAAGCACAAGTTTGTCGAGAGGAAGGAAAGCCCATGGACGCACCCTTGGAAAGACCGGGGCCAAGGAGACGTGGAATCTGCTTGATGAGTGCCTCAGAGGCCAAAAAGGCGTCGTACTTCTTCGCGAGCTTCTTGACCAGCTTCTTATTTTTGTTCAACCTGCGAGTGCCGTCATATGTACCGGCAACGCAGGGGTTAATGTCGCACGCACTTCTTCAAATCATCCACAGACATGTACTCCAAGTCAATCTGCTTTGCACGATCGATGTCTGCTGCATCGGCGAGAATACAGATGGACATGCGAGGGCGGGGCACGTTTGGCAGCCTGTGCAGGGCTCAGAACAATAACCAATAAGAAACACTAACCAGACCCACTTGACTGTGCCAGAGAAACGCTTGTCGCGCTGAGGGTCATAGTTCTTCAGACCGATCTGGAGCTCGACAGTCTCTACAAAGTTGCGGCGCTTCTCGCCATTCGCCTCCCCTAGTAGTTCTTTGATGGAGCCCCGCACGCTTGACACTGAGAGCTTGCTGTTGTATTCAGCATAAGATTGTGTTGACCGTCAAATCAATGAACGTACCTCATGCTTAGTTGAGGGAAGGGATTAGATCAATCGCTGCTTGTGGGTCGACGTCGAAAAATAGAGTTTGTCCTTGAATCTAGAAACTGTATAGTGTGACAAATGTGATAACGTGACATCAGTCTTGGTTGGACATCCATCCGATCACTCCTCACTCATTATTTTGGATTTTGGAAATGAGAGAGAGCGATCCAAAGGATCTCGTACTACTATTTGATTGAATCAAACAAATTCTTACTGGAACGGCGTCAACTTTGATAATTCCTCCATCGTCGCGTGAACCTCTCCAGCGCCTAAATGCTTTCCAATGGAAACATTCATCTCACTCCACCACCTGTCGCTCTATCTGCGTGAGTAAGCTCAGCGACAAACGAGACATCAACAGGGTCGGAAAAGGTATCTTCATCCCGTGCGCCTCTGTTCTCGTGACAATGAAATGTCTTGGCTGCTGGTGTCAAATAAAACTTGCTACAATGGACGCTTCTTTTGCAAGAAATAAATTATCTGCGCCATAGGTAGAATTCTGATATAGGAGATATTGAATAAGGGCGCAGCGTCGGAAGCTGACTGAAATGCTATCCCCGCTTAAGAGAGATGCGATAACTGGCTGGGTGGGAAGCGCAGGATAACGGTGCGACCTCGTAAACATAGTACTAGACTAGACTTGTATGATTCTTGACGCTCTGATCTGCAAGACACTGGGACCCAACAGAATCTCGTGAAATGGGTGCCATGAGCTTTATAAACCCACCCATCGGTACTGCAATACAAGCCTTGGATTGCGATGGCACCCACTGACGTCCAGTCGTACTCGAGAGTCTGGATGGCGGCACCAGTACTCGTATCCCAGATCCGGACAATGCGATCCTTTGAGCCAGAGACAATCCGGGTGCCGTCTGGCGAAAACGCGATGGCTCTGACCAAACCGTGGTGGCCCTCGAGGGTCTTGACGGCGGCGCCGGTACTCGTGTCCCACATCCGGACTGTGCCATCATCTGACCCAAAGACAACCAGGGTGCCATCTGGAGAAAACGCGACAGCTGTGACCCAACTTTGGTGGCCCTCGAGGGTCTTGACGGTGGCGCCAGTACTCGTGTCCCACATCCGGCCTGTGCGATCATCCGACCGAGAGACAATCCGGGAACCGTCTAGCGAAAATGCGACGGCTCTGACCGGACCTTGGTGGCCCTCAATGGTCTTGACGGTGGCGTCAGCACTCGTATCCCACATCCGGAGTGTGCGATCGTCTGACCCAGAGACAATCCGGGTGCCGTCTGGCGAAAATGCGACGGCTCTGACCGGACCTTGGTGGCCCTCGAGGGTCTTGATGGTCGCGCCAGTATTCGTACTCGTGTTCCACATCCGGAGTGTGCCATCAGGAGACCCAGAGACAATCTGGGTGCCGTCTGGAGAAAAGGCGACGGCTGTGACCCAACTTTTGTGGCCCTTGAGGGTCTTGACGGTGGCACCAGTATTCGTGTCCCACATCCGGACTGTGCGATCGTCTGACCCAGAGACAACCCGGGTGCCATCTGGAGAAAACGCGATAGCTCTGACCCAATCTTGGTGGCCCTCGAGGGTCTTGACGGTGGCGCCAGTACTAGTGTCCCACATCCGGACTGTGTGATCGTCTGACCCAGAGATAATCCGGGCGCCGTCTGGCGAAAACGCGACGGATCTGACCGGACCTTGGTGGCCCTCGAGGGTCTTGACGCTGACGCCAGTACTCGTGTCCCACATCCGGACTGTGTCATCAGAAGACCCAGAGACAATCCGGGTGCCGTCTGGCGAAAACGCGACGGCTCTGACAGAACCTTGGTGGCCCTCGAGAGTCTTGACGGTGGTGCCAGTACTCGTGTCCCACAACCGGACTGTGCGATCCTCTGACCCAGAGACAATCCAGGTGCCGTCTGGCGAAAATGCGACGGCGAAGACCGGACCTTGGTGGCCCTCGAGGGTCTTGACGGTGGCGCCAGTACTCGTGTCCCACATCCGGACTGTGCGATCAAAAGACCCAGAAACAATCCGGATGCCGTCTGGTGAAAAGGCGGCAGTAGTCACACCGTCTTTGTGACCCTCCATCGTTCGCAGGCACGGATTCCATGATTGTTCTATTCCGTTCAGAACCGTAACACATTCCTCCAAGTCTCGGCCGAAGTGTGTCCGGATTTTCGAGCACATTGGGGTGAATGGAAGGGCCGAGTAGTAGACATGCAGGGCTGCCACGCTGATGGGATCAAAGAACTCAAGCGTAAACCGTTCAAGATCATACAGCATCTCAACAATGCCAGTTCGAATGTCGGCGAACATCTATGATCATGTAAACGGTCTAACCCAAATTCAAGCCTCGTGAAAACAACTCACTAATAACCTTCTCTGAGCAAATCTCAGTGCGCGAAGGGCAACATCTAGTGAATCCATCAGACTCATAGCCTCGACCCAATATAAACTGTGATCGAAGCAGAATGTTTCCAAGAAATCAAGCAGCTTGTCTGACGGCGGTGAAGCCGCCAGATGATCAGCCCAATGACGGCAGGCATATTGCATCGCTGGCGGAATTCTTTCCGCAATTCTTTTTGAGATATCTCCAATCTCGCTGTTCAACTTTGAATAGTCTTCAATCTGGCACACATCCCGTTGAAGCCTGTTTAGTTGCTCCAGACAATCAACCGCAAGAAAGCCGTGATGCAGCGAAGTATCGATCAGAAATTTAGGCTCTGTACAGCGTTTTGGATTAACGATAAAATCTGGGAAGGATGCATGCATCACTTGGACTGCCCCGGGGTCCGAAGGAATAATGATGATTGAACGCAAGCGCTGTAGAATGCTTGTTATAGGAATATCTTTGCTGGTATTGTTACCAAGCAAAGCTGATATGGAGCGTGCAGAGAGAGGGTCACAGAGTACAACAATGCAACCAAGAACCTTTCGCAAGCGGTTCATTGTGTCTGTACGGGACGACGGTGGAAATGCGTTAGATAAGACCGTGAGGTACAGCCGGTCTAGGTGCTGATAAGGATATGGATTTGACGGCCCAGGGATTTGTGTGGCAGAGACCAGTTCGTGGAGCTGTCCCCATGGGTTGAAGACATCAGGATCTTCGATAAAGCGAACTGCAGTGGCAGCAAAGATAAACAATCCATCTGACAGTTGGACAAGTGTGCAGACGTCATCATTAGTGAACCAATTCTGTTCCTGGAGGCCCTCGTTGCGAGACCCAACATGCGTAAGTTCATGAATTAAAAAGGTTTTGATGTCATGGTCGACAGACGATTTTGAAATCTCATGGTGGAAGAATGAACATGTATGTAACTGGAGATGAGGAGGGAGGGATGGCACGTGCAGTTTAGGCTCGGGTCGACTCGTGAGGAAAAGGGAGAATGGAAGCTTTTCAATGTGGGCCGAGAGAACCGACACGATGAATGAGGTCGCGTCATCATCTTTGCACTCATCGAGCGCATCTAACACGATGACAGCCGGTGATGGAAATGTTTGACCCGCAATGACGGACTTTTGGATTGGTTCGATGATGAGCTGTTGCAATTGGTTTGATGGGTCAGAGTACCAAATGTCCGGATTAGATTTGACCGCTTCTTGCATAAAACGCGCGAGTGGTCGGTGGAATGTCGTGCCCAGTTGGTGAGCAATTGAGCTGAATACAAGCTTTGATGGTTTCGCTCAGCATCATCACTTGAGAAGAAGAAACTCGCGGCAAGCCGACTGTTCTTGGCACAGTGCTCGGCAACACTCTGTGCGATGGTGGACTTTCCGGTACCGGCCACACCAGACAACCAGAAGATGCGGCGCCTGTTTGGGCTGACGTGAATAGGAGGCATCGGATCGTTCGGAGCAGTGACAGTGCGTTCTTGTATAGCCTCTGTCGAGTCATTGATCCATTGATAGATGGTTTCCAACAGACTCTCGCGTGTGTTCTCCAAACATGCATGTCTCTTTCTCTCATCGAGACAATTGAAGCGTGCCTTCCGAGCTCGAGGAAAGTGAGATAGTTCATCGTGAACTAAGATAAATGAATACTTTTCAGGTCGCTGAAACAGTTTTCTCACCTCGGACATCATGGAATGCTTGCTGTGTGACCTATCAGTTGAAGATATCCAATTGGTCATGATAAGATCAACATACCATCCCGTTGCAAACCTCGCGCCGAATTTCCTAAGCAATTCAAATGGACGGGAGACATGTGGCATTTCGGGAAATAACGCACAGTGCCTTCCATTAGGCCGTTTATGGCAGCTTTAGCCTGTACTCGCGGGATATCAGAGCTGATAAATACGTATGACCAGTAACAACTTGCAAGAAAGTCTTGGATGAGGGCAGTGATCTTTTGTATTTGGGTCTGGATGAAGGCGGCATCTTCTCTGCTACGAAAAAATCGGGTCGACTTTCCACGCGACTTGCTCTCTTGCAGGTCATTCGTAATGGTTTCAAGAGACCTGAAGTAGGAAAAGTTTTAACGAAGCTCAAATTTGGAAGCAAGCAGAGAATTACTTGGAAAAATCAGTGACTGAATCGACGACAGATTTCGGGATATCTTTTCTTCCTGCGAGTGGACTGAAAATAGATTGTTCGAAGCGCTTTATACGGTGCATCAGTTGATCAATGTCGTCGACGTTGTTCGTCATGGTCTGGAGTATCGTCTTATAAGGTCATTTCTCGCCTATCAAAGTTGGACGGATTACCTGAACGATGTAAACGACTTGTAGTAGTCCACCGAGAGTTCCCTTAATGATAGTTCCTGCTGGAGGAGGAATCGCATCTGCGGTCTCTTTGAGGACGGAGAGTGAGAGGGTCAACCCGGCGACGGCAGTGGTGCGCGCATCTTCTGCACTCCTTTTTTCAGGACGTTTATGAGAGCGAGGGCCTTTCGGCATGGGATATTGGTAGTAGGAGTGGGTTGCAACCTGAATGTGGGGCAATGTGCGATTAGATAGTTGTGTGTGTGCGAGTATTTGTACAACTAACGCAACCACTCGACTCGGACGGCCCGTGTGAACATTTGCCAGCCCCAGCCATGTCGCCGTCATCGAGACATTCCCTTTTCATTCTCGCGCTCTCTCTATTCGCCCTTGCAAACGCGCAATTTCAATTTTTTAATGGCATGTTTGGACACCCACAACAACAGCAGCAGCAGCCATCTGGCGGCCAGCAATGGGCGATGCACGCAGACAGTCGTACGTCACGCCGTCGCCTCTGTCATCTTTCTCTGGCTCACCTCTGTGTCAGTTTCCTGCTCGGAGTACCTCTGTTCTGATACCCTTATGTGCGTGACGAGGCCCGTGGACTGTCCGTGCCCGAACGTGCAGGACATAAAATGTATTGTGCCCGACGCGGAACA
The DNA here is from genome assembly GCA_025769875.1 of Russula earlei. NCBI lineage: Eukaryota > Fungi > Basidiomycota > Agaricomycetes > Russulales > Russulaceae > Russula > Russula earlei. Next base: position 27,502 of record JAGFNK010000171.1, on the reverse strand, counting down.
AGTTGGGGGTGGGACGCGACTTTGCATACGTGGAGGCACGGACTGCCAACAGGTAGAAAAGCTTGCGAAGAAGTTTTCATAGTGACGGATGTACTCTCCTCCCGCGATCCTCTTCACCCTCTCTCGCTTGACATCTCTTCCGCTCATCCTACACCGCATATTTGGACTCATCCGGTGGGACGGACATCTATACTGTTGTTTGAAGAATGGTGTCTAGTGTCTAAGGTTTGACCTCCAACATAGAACGCAAGCGTCGCGTCACTCTTCAGCCGTTCTTGGGGCGCCTCCGACTAGGGCCTTGCTGCCGACGGGGACGATGAGGGAGGCAAGGGCAGTGAGGGGCATGCTTGAGCGTGGGGCGAGGAAACGTTGCATGCGTATTATACGACTTGGTCCTGCGTTCGACGCATGGCTGCGTGAACAGAGTTGGCGGGCGTTCAGAACGTGGCTGTTAACAATTTAAGCCCCTCGCTACATCGCATCAATCCATACCTGGGACGTCTTGTCCCTTCATCGCGTTTCACTTCTCGCTTGGTCTTGCTTTCATCCCTCCTCTCATTGTATTTAAACACTCTAGCTACTGCCTTGAATAACAGCCCCCTATCCTCTCTGCTCCCCCTCTGTCTCCCTGCGTGAAAGCCATCGTCGTCGTCAACGCCGCGCCCAACGCTTCCTCTTCCTCGTTACTTCCCTGGCCCGGCGTCTTGCTGGGACTGCTCTCTCCTTCGCCTTTCCTCTTCGTCTCCCTCGGGTCCGGTGTTAGCATCACTTGTTCACACTCTCGCTTCCCCGGACACGCTACGACTCCCGAACGGTAAACCAGGTTACCAGTGGCCGACCCTGCACTTTTCTGTACGCGGTAAACCCACCAACTCCTCCACATTGAACCGACCTGGACGCATCTCGCTTACCCTCTGAGTGTCTCGCACGCCCAGAGACTCACTACAATAGTAGAGATAGTGGGATGCATGAGGGAAATCGCAAAAAAAATGTTGTGTATTAAGGGGAGAGGCCTCTGAGGGATAGTAAAAAAAGATAATGCACACTCTTGCGGACACATAAAAAAAGCACGCACAACATAACAATGCCCTAACATTTATCAATCGTCATCCTTGATATCGTGATTCTTCTTCAACTGCGCCAATTCCTCCTCTCTGCGGGCCAACTCGGCCTTGGCCGCAGCCGCGTCCTGCTTCGCAGGCATGTGATACAACACCACGATATACCGCTCTTGCAGATGGAAGCCATTGAGATGCTCCAGTGCGTTCTTGGCCTACAACGAAATAGGGATCAGAATCAGCCGCTTGGGATTGGAGGGAGGGGGGGTGTTCAAGGCAAGAAAGAGCGAACGCACGTCCATGACGTCGTCGAACACCACGAACGCCGTCCCTTTCGTCCTTGGCTCGTTCCCGATCCGTATTTGCCTGATGCTGCCGTAGCGGCCGAAGAGGTCGTATAGATCCTCGCCCGTGATCTGATAGTTCAAATTTTTGACGAAGAGGATGCGGTTCGCGCCGGGAGGAAGCTTGGCCTGCAAAGGACACACACAGTAGTTGAACTAATCGCATTGACTAAGGACGAGGGAACAGCGCGTACGGTTGGTCTTTGCATCGACATTTTATGGGGGCGTGAGTCGTAAGCAACAATTCATGATGTGCGTGACGCCGGGGTTTCAGAGGGCTACCACGTGACTAACGATTGTTTCTCTGGTCGACATTTTTTCTGGACGACATTTTACAAGAGCACGACAAACTATTCAAGCCGTCATCTAGGCAAATAACACTGAGCTTTATACAGATTCTCTATAAAACACAACCGGTCGCTTGCGCGAATCTTCATTCCCGGGTCGAAACGTTGACCGACAGAGAGCCGACGTGTATCGCGAACCGATCCTGAATGTTCTCTTCCCACTCCTCGTAAGCGACGCAGGGAGCTTTCGAGAACCGGAAACGCCGCAACACCCAGCAGAGCAGCATCAGCATCTCCATCAACGCCAGGTTTTTTCCCGCACAGATCATACGAGTGTAAGGTGAGCCATACTCGTCCCCAGCCCTCGCCACACCACAAGCCACCTCGCGCCCGACATCAAGATCTTGGCTGCATCACCCAGTCCTTGTGGCAAGGACTGGGTGATGCAGTCAAGATCTTGATGTCAGGCGCGAGGTGGCTTGTGGTGTGGCGAGGGCTGGGGACGAGAGGGAGGTGGCGCGCGCGTGCGGTTGGTGGCAAGGGATGTCGAGTCGCGTTTCTGCAAGTGATTCTGTGGCCAGCCATAATCCTCCTTACACGAGAATGGGCAATACGCGGCCGTGTTGTGTGCCCTCGGCGGCGCGGCGCCCTTGCCGAACCATCGTGCTGGTAGGGACGCCTCTGGAATGAATGTGCAGGTGACGCTCGTCCCGATGAATGCTGTAGGTATGAAGGAAAAGCTGTGTTTCCTCGGGAATCCCTCTACGGGTCAAATTTGTCAGGGCGACATCGAAAATCAAATGGACTGTGGGGGCCAACGTACAGCATCCCGAGTGCGTTTGCGCCCTGACCCTTGTTCACTGACCGTGACCCGCTTGGCACGGCCGGAAGAAGACAGAGCGTTTCGTTTCTGTCGACGCAACGAAAACAAGCCATGGAGAGCTTCCACTCGCACACGTCGTCACTCACATGCAGCCGTTCAACCATTCCATTTGGCTCAATGTCGCTGCGTCAAGAGGCTCTTCTCCACTCGGAAATGCAGAATCCACCTCTTCTTGCAGGTGCTCGTGAGCTGCCGGATTCAGAAACAGGTAATAGATTACGGCCGTGAGTGTGTTGCTTGTCGTGTCTGAACCGGCAACGATGGCTAACAATCCATCCCGCGCGACGCTGATCTACAAAGGGCCGCTGCGATTCAGCGAGTTCTTCGCCGCTCTGGAGTCGACGACGAATGAGGCGATGATGTCCGACGGGGGAACGTGTCGACGAACCAAGTGGGAGAACAGCTCCTTCCTGCTCGCTCAGGTCTCCAATCCTCTCGGCACGCTTTCTCTGCCGAACGCTCGAGAACGCCGAACGGATCCATTCTGTCCCGTGATCACGTCGAGAAAAGGCGCGAAGAATGGGACGTGCCCCATGGCTGTGGTGATGCTACGGAAGGGACTGAGCCGCTCAACGTCGCGGGCGGCGAACTGCGAGCGGAAACGTACAGCAAGCCGGACGTAAAAAGGGATAGAATGGCACCCTTGTCGCCACCGACTTTCATGAGCTCGAAGCCGCCGCCGAATCTGGGTAAACTCGAATCAGCTTCTCGCCTCTCTGCGTCCTGTGCGAAATGTTCACGCCATGTCGCCCATGAAATCCGTCCCGAGATAGGGGCGTCAGAACGGAGCCACGGGCAGCGGGCAGCGGTCAAGTAAGAGCCCTCACGTAAAATAAATAGTTGAACCACGCGGCCATGTTCACCACGGCGCCATCCTTGCCACTGCCGGATCCATGGACCAGGTTCTCGAGACAACTCACCGGTTGCCCGGAACGTTTTCGTCACAATGCCTTCAAGGCTGTTGACGAAAACGCTCGATTCCACGGCTTACGTTGTTGCGTGTGTTTTGCTGGATCGCGCTGAGCAATTAATGGAAGGGGCCCAGACCGCTCAACCCAACCGAACCACTATCCGTCGGTGGACTGGCCCCTATAGAGATGGTCCTTTAGGGAGGCCGTCTTGTCCGAGTACGGTGTGTATAAGGGAAGCGTCACGAATAGAGAGCTCAGTGGGACCTGGAGGTAGGTAAGTGGAGGGATCACCGAGACAGCGACCCCAACCTATTCTTACGATTTTGTCATAACGATCGTGTCGCATGGCACGGCGTCCAGGTGGCGCAAAAAGCGATAGGACACGTAGTCCCGACCCGCGGCCTCGGGGGGTAGGGAGGGTTGGGGCTTTGTGCATGACCCGCCGCTGTCAGGCGTTCATCTCAGGTTCCTTTGCCCTCTAGATGGCAACCTCTGCCCGGGGCGGCAGCTTTGCACTGGTAGGCTGCCCAGTAAGATATGACGGCACCAGCACCCTCGGGGTCTCGGGCCATTGTCAACCCTATACAATGTCAATTCATCCACACGGTGCACGGAGAGAAGATCCTCTTGCCGATCGGAGGTAGGGCATCCTCTATGAGTTATATGTGGCAAGACATTTGCGGGGGGAGAACAAAAAAAAAAGGGTGACGACTCCTGCGATGTCGGTCCGATGTCCTGGGCCGACCTTGAACACCAGGGTTCCACCACGGTCTTCTTTCCCGCCATCTGCAGGTACAAAGGCAAACCTGCGGCAGATCCCATGCCGGTGGACAAACCGTTGAGATCTTTGCGCCGGCAGAGGACATAGCTTTTAATCCGAGCATTCGCATCAAGAAAAAAAATATGGGTGACAATACCAAAGATGCTCATATGACGCGAACACGAGGCCAATTACTGCTGATAGACATGGATGTTGCAGCGTCGGCTCACACACGGGTGTGGGTGGTCGCTCCGCATGCTGGGCACACGTTATCAGATTATCGAGATAGCGACTGGCAGGGCCATACAATCTAACCAGCCTTCATACCCTGATCGAAACGTTGATGTCTTCATCCTCTCCTGCATAGGGATGTCCTTTGTGGTATTCAACAAAGTACCACTGATTGTTAATATATTTGCAAGGAAGGTACCTTCCTTTATATTGGACCTTGTATCAGTTAGGTCCTTCTTGGTCTGCCCAGCACCAGATGGCAGTTCCTTTAATTCCTAAGGGTAGATTGTTACCCACTCTAGCCTTGAACCAACCAAATTTGGTTCCTTGCTTTGATTTCTGGTTGAACATTACATGTATGCAATGTTCTCCTTCAATCTCCAGTTTGTCCACTTGCCACTGCCTTTCCTAGGGAGTAAGGACTTGTGTGCCTGCTTACCACTGTCTATGCCAATGACAGTAGGGGTCTTTACAGAAGTATGTGTGTGTCCAACTGTGCTGCTCATTGAGAGTCACATAGTACACCTTCTTGTTGTGGAGAGGCCTGTATAGATTCTCTCCCTTGACTACTTTAGTGTAGGTAGCTGACCATATGATGACTAGATCCTAGTCCCAAGGCTTCCTGCCTAATTCTAGGTTGCTTTCACAGCAATGTCTGTGATAGAAGCTCAACTTATGCTAAGGCTCCAAAGTGCCTTGAATAAGATCAATGGTCACACCTGTAAACACATCCTACCAATGCAGATATGCTTGAGTCAAGCAAGCAATACTTGTGGAGGAGAAGGAGTGTTAGGTCCTTCTAGAGTATGACAACAAGATGAGAGGGGCTCTGCAAATGGGGTGGGAGTCAACTGTTTGGGATTGGCAAACTAAGTCGAGCTTTAGGCTCAACTACTACAAACTGGGGGCTTTATATAGCCCTCAGGGATAAGGTTCTTGCTACTGTAAGTACTGGTTGGTGCAATAGTAGCAAGGATGGCTCATAGAAGTAATAGTTGCTTCTGATATAAATGATTGCTGGAAGCATTAGTTGCTTCTATAGTAGCAATCTCAGTGTCATAAGTACTTTCCTAATCAGAAAATGGCATATGTAGCAGTACAGGAACATCTGGGATAGAAGCAATATGATCCATTGCTTCTGTATCACTTCTTCAAAAGGGTTCAATCAATGGGTTCCAAATGCAATATCAAGGAACATAAACAGTCAAGATCTGATGCACACATGATGAGGATGATGCAGTCCATAGTTTGGGCACCCAGCATCTTCCAGACCCCAAACCACTCAGTAACACCCTTGCTGATGATGGCATTGACCCCAACACTTGATTCTAAGAATTATTGGTGTGTGGGACCACCAATCTGAAGGAGGGGTAATGTTACCAAGTGGTTTGGGGTCTGGAAGATGTCAGACACATGAACTATGGACTGCATTGTTTGCATCATGCATGTGTCAGATCTTGACCATTTATGTTCCTTGATATTGCGTTCAGAATGCATTGATCATTTCTATCTGAAGAAGGGACACAGAAGCAATGAATTGCATTGCTTCTGTTCCAGATGTTCCTGCACTGCGATGTACATCATTTTCTGATTAGGAAAGTACTTATGACCTGAGATTGCTACTATGGAAGCAACTAATGCTTCCAGCACTGAGATTGTTGTTTATATCAGAAGCAACTATTGCTTCTATGAGCTGTCCTTGCTACTATAGCACCAACCAGTACTTACATTAGCAAGAACCTTATCTCTGAGGGCTATATAAAGCCTCCAGTTTGTAGTAGTTGAGCTTTAAGCTCAACTTAGTTTGCCAATCCCAAACAGTTGACTCCTACCCCATCTGCAGAGCCCCTCTCATCTTGTTGCCATACTCTTGAAGGACATAACACTCCTTCCCCTCCATGAGTATTGCTTGCTTGACTCAAGCATATCTGCATTGGTAGGACACATTTATAGACACAACCATTGATCTTATTTAAGGCACTTTAGAGCCTTAACACTGCAACCCACTTCACTCCTAATCTTCAAACCACATCTACCTCTCCATTTCATCAACTCTTCACACACACCACCTACCATCTACTCTACCTATCCCTTCCTCCCCTAAGAGTCTCTCTTCACTCTACTGAGAAGAGCTCTTCTTCTTCAACCCTCTATCTACTCACCTTCTCTTTGCATTGCTTAGGGTAACAGAGTTCCTAAGCACATATAGCTTGTGGGAAATCCCCCTTGACCATCACATACAACTTACCCTAGCTTCTCAATGGACCAAGTCATACTAGGAAGGGTCTATTGGCCATAACCTGTTTAGCATGAAACACTAGCAACTGCTGCAGGGAAGCTCGTCAAGCAACTTGAATCATCTTTGTCTCTTCAAACACACTTGTCTTCAGGCTTGAGAACTGACACAGCTAGTTACTGTGACACTTTGAGTAAAGTGTTGATCAAGAGGACATGCTAAACAACAATGAGGTACCAGATGGGGACTGATACATGTTGCAAGAGGCAAAGATGAAGGTTAGAGGCCAGAGTGATGAGGGGGCTTTAAACAAGGCAGTCATAGAAGAGTGGATTCTACAAGAGACCAAGCTTAGGGCTTTGGTCACAAAGTACTGAGCTTATATATACAGGAGAAGCACAGCAATAGCTGTGCTTTGACTGTGCTACTAGTATAGTAGGAGTCATAATAAGTAGGAGTCATAGAAAAGAGGCCACAAATGAGTCAGAACCAAGTAACTGTGTGTCAAGACACGTACTGCTGATCACTAAGGACTCAGGAGCAGGTGGGCAAGGGTCGGAACAGATGATACGCGGCGAAGGCGGCGTTGAACAAGAGGACGAGCCAAACGACGAGGAGGTACCAGATGGGGACTGGTAAGTGTTGCAAGAGGCAGAGGCGAAGGCTGGAGGCCAGTGCAGCGAAGGGGCTTTAGACAAGGCGGTTGTTGAAGAGTACCTTGGAGGCGAGGGAAGTCTTTAAACTGAGCAGTCGCAGGGGAGTACCCAGGAGTATGAGAGTATCACAAATGGACAGTCTGACGACTGCCATGCTTCATTGGGGCTTATATACAGTGTACAGGATCGATTACAAAGCACTGGGACTATTCTAGACTCTTTGGTACCATCCAATAGGACTACAGAGGCATAAACTTGCTTATGCCAAGTTTCAGGCTTACTGAGCGCATTACTGATCATTGTGGAGCGATGACATCATTATGATGTCACTGTGGGGCGCTTAGTGAGCCTATGAGGTCACTGTGGAGTCGCTCAGTCAGCCATGATGTCATTGGAGCCTTGATGACGTCAGATGATTTATGCAACAGTTTCTAAGAGTTTGTGCCGCTGTTTCGGGTCCATGGTGGCTGGGTGGCCATGTGGCTGCCACGCGATGATTACCCGATTAGGAAACCGGTGCCTGGTCGTGTTAGAGTGCCTTTGCAATAGCAATATCTTGTACCACAGGAGGGATAGCCCAGAAAATGGAAGGGAGTCGGCAATGCAAAGTGAGAGAGGTCTTTCTTGAGTAAAATAGGACAATCCTTGGCCAGGACTTGGCCTTGGTTCGTAACACTGTGCTGCACAGTAGGTGTGCAGCATTGCACAGTCAAAACTAAGAAACAGATATAAATGGAAAGAGAACCAAACAAAGGGAAAGTAACAGCAATCCAGTGTTACCTGGACATGTATGGATCACATGATAGCACAGAAGGGATCACAAGATGTAGAGATCACAATAACAGTCATGGAGCCAATATGGAATGGAGGGAATGTTCTTGCTTTTCAGACATTTTCAATTTCAATCTAAATCAAACAAAACAAAGAGGAGCAAAAGTAATGTATTTTCCCCTGAGGGGAGTGGAAAATTTGAGGGATCAAAATGATCCTGGGGACATACCATGTTGTGCTTTTGCACTCCTCCACACATGCCCCTAGCGGCCCAAACCACCAACTTCTGGGCTTAACAAAAGTTTCTGTCTTCTTTCCCGCCATCTGCAGGTACAAAGGCAAAATGAAGACCTGCAGTGGACAAAAGTTGTTCCTTCCTGTCGAGATCTTTGCGCTGGCAGAGGGCGTAGTAGTAGATAATGAAAGCCAATGGACAAATGCTGCGACGGACCAACCGGACCGAGAATGTAAATTACCCGCGTTTCATTTTAGGCTGACGTCGGTATTACACGCTCCTTTAGCTCCTCTATTACCATCTATTAAGGTAATAGTGCATATAACCGTTATTCTACAGGTTAGGCACTAACCAATACAGGATTTCATACACAAGGCTGAGCCGTTATCCTACAGCATTTGCGCCAAGAAAAGAGAAAATCAAGCCAGGGTGCTCAGACACATGGCCAATTACTGCTGATGGACAGGCGTTTGTTTCATCGCTGCCAACAGCGTCGGCTCACACATCACCATGATAAGGTGCGCACTTCCACCCGCGGGTGCGGCACATGGCTGGGGTACAAGTCATCGTCATCGGATTCTAGATAGCGACTCGTAGGGCCATACAATACAATCCAGCCAGTCTTCATACCCTGATTGAAACGTTGACCGACAGAGGTTCAAAATGGATCACAAACCAATCCTGAATCCTTCCTTCCCATTCCTCGTAAGCAACACCGGGTACCTTCGAGAAGCGGAACCGTTGCAACATCCAACAGAGTACCATCCGCATCTCCATCAGTGCTAGGTTCTTGCCCACGCACATCGTCGGTCCGTACGAGAATGGGATAAAGGCAGTCACGTTGTGTTCACCAGCGAGAGCGCCCTGACTGAACCACCGTTCCGGCAGGAATGCCTCTGGAATATGGAAGTTACGCTCGTCTCTATGAATGCTGTAGGTGTGAAGGAACAGCTGTCTCCTCAGGAAGCACTCTATGGGTGAGCGCCAAATGCGGTCAGAGGAAAGCGGGCGATCACATAGACGGTGGCACCGACGTACAGCTTGCCGAGTACTTTGGTACCCTTACCCTTGAGCACTGATCGTTGTGAGCCACTTGGCACAGCGGGAAGAAGACGAAGAGTCTCATTGCTATTGACACCATAAAGGTATGTCGCTGAGGGGTCCCATGTGTGTTCACTCACATGCAGCCATTTAACCACTCCATTTGGCTCAACTTCAGTACGTCGAGAGGCTCTTCTCCATTCGGGAATACGGAATCAACCTCTTCTTGTAGGCGGTCGTAAGCAGTCGGATTGAGTAAGAGATAATAAATTATCCCCGTAAGTGTGTTGCTTGTCGAGTCTGAACCAGCAAGGATGACCAGCAATCCATTCTGTGCAACATCATCCACAGAGGGACGCTCCGATTCAGGAAGCTCTTCGCCGCTCTATAATCGACGACAATGAGGCGATGATCAGCGACTGGGACATGTTGGCGCACCAAGTGGTAGAACAAGTCCTTCCTGTTCGCTCCGACTTGCAATCGCTTGAAAACAGTTTCTCTGCCAAAGTCTCGGAATCTATGAATGGGTCCTTTATGGCCAGTGAGAGATTTGAGAATGGGTTTAAAGTATGAGACATGTGCCACAGCTGCACTGATGCTAAAGAAATGAATTAGAGGCGTGAAAAGTCTAATGAGACAGATACATACCGTAGGCCGGATTCGAGAAGGGTCCAGATACCGTCCTTGTCACCACCAGCATTCATGAGCTCGGAGCAACCCCCAAAACTGGGCAAACTCAATCAGTATATTATTATAGCTCCCATGCCTGAAATATTTTACGCCATGTCACCCATGAAATCCGTTCTAAGGAAGGGCATCAGAATACAGCCGAGGGTGGGATAGCAGTTGAACCTCACGTGAAATACTTGAACCATGCAGTCATATTCAACGCGGTGCCATCCTTGTGGCCCGATCTGTGGACCAAATTCTCGAGACAACTCGCCAGTTGCCTGGCACGTTTCGCCACAATGGCTTCGTACTCTTTCGATGATAACGCTTGACTCCAGAGCTTGCGCTGATTCCCGTGCTTTACCGGATCGCACAGAGCAATTAATGCCGGGGAACCAGTCCGCCAATCCCAGCCTGATCATCACATGTGGGATATCCGCTGCTCTGCTATATAGATAATGGACTTACGTGGTCCTTTAGGAAGGCCGCCTTGGCCAAGTACGGTGTGAACAAGGGAAGCATCACGAATAGAGAGCTCGTTGGGACCTGGAAGAGGGTAAGGAAGTAGAGAGGCGACTGATGAAAGATCGGCCAAACCTATTCTCACGACATCGCCATAGAGATCGTGTAGGCGTTTGTAGTACCTGTGCTGGTCGCCTCTGAAGCTGACATATGCTGCCCACAACTTGGATGTTTTGGCAATGATGGGCCCAGGGTAGTTGGCGAGAGGATGGAAAGGCGAGAGGCGATACACGAGGATGAAAGCCCCCAAACTACCTCCGTACGCGACGAACGCGAGCGGGAGGGCAGCGTACCAGGACACGGCGTGGGTGCAGCTTATGGGAAAAGAAAGCAGCGCTGGGATCACGACGAGGAGGGCCACACGTGTGAGAGTGGAGCGGGGCTCGTAGCGACGGAAGAACCATTGGGACGCCTAACAGTGGGCCGTAAGGAGCGTGTTAAAAGCATGGTGGTGCAAGTCCGCGGCTTACAAAACTGGTGGCAAGCACGATGAGGCCAACACGGAGCTCGGAGAAGCTCTGGGGCATCGAACGCAGTGGCCAATATGCTGTGGGGGTAGAGAGTGACATGGTGAATGGGAAAGGAGAGGAGACGTGAGCGTGGGGGCATTATATAGAAGGAATACCTGCTTCATTTCAAGCTCAAGCGCTTAACACATTGGTGTTCAGTCGTCCGTGTGCAACCAGCCAAATTGGATCGACCTATCTTTCTCATGAAATGTCAGAACCCCTGACGGACTTGACATTCATACCTTCAGATCGTTGCTCTTCACCTCGTTGCCCGAGTGTTGATCGTATGCACGACAACGTACCTTACTGTGCGCACTCTTCAAGTTGAAAGCATTCATGACGAATGACAGTCAACGTAATAGACACATAGCGCAAGGGTTGGCAGAAAGGGTTTAAACTGATACTTAACAAGCTGCACCGAAATTCAGGACGATTTGCGAGCTTCAAGTGTGGCATGACAGCTGATTAAATTAAATAATTGAGGACTGTGTTGAGGTGGAAGGGTCACCCGCTCTCTGTTGGGATTCCCGATCAAGGGTGCCTCCACCTGCAGATGTCAGATCGATACTAACGAAACTTTCGTTTCGTTCGATCACGCTGTTCTCGCCAGTTTCCGATATGCCGTTGTTGCATGTGACATTATGTCATCATCCCAAATCATAATCTTTGTCAGCAGGAGTTAGTCAATGCGGGACATGGCTGGGTCTAAGTCATCAGATTCTCGAGATAGCGACTTGCAGGGACAATCTAGCCAGTCTTCATACCCTGATCGAAACGTTGACCGACAGTGGTTCGACGTGTGTCACAAACCAATCCTGAATCTTTCCTTCCCATTCCTCGTAAGCGACGCCGGGGACCTTCGAGAAACGGAACCGTTGCAACAACCAGCAGAGCACCATCCGCATCTCCATCAGTGCTAGGTTCTTACCCGCGCAGATGGTCGGTCCATACGAGAACGGGATAAAGGCGGTCGCGTTGTGTTCACCTGCAGGAGCGCCCTTACTGAACCACCGTTCCGGCAGGAATGCCTCTGGATTATGGAAGTTACGCTCGTCCCGATGAATGCTGTAGGTGTGAAGGAACAGCTGTGTCTCCTCAGGAAGCACTCTACGGGTGTGAACGCCGAATATGGTTAGAGAAAAGCGGGCGATCGCGTAGACGGTGGTGCCAACGTACAACCTGCCGAGTACTTTGGTACCCTTACCCTTGAGCACTGATCGTTGTGAGCCACTTGGCACAGCGGGAAGAAGACGAAGAGTCTCATTGCTATTGACACCATAAAGACAAGTCGCTGACAGGTTCCATGTGTGTTCACTCACATGCAGCCATTTAACCACTCCATTTGGCTCAATTTCACTACGTCGAGAGGCTCTTCTCCATTCGGAAATGCAGAATCGACTTCTTTTTGTAGGCGGTCGTAAGCTGTCGGATTGAGTAAGAGATAATAAATTGTCCCCGTAAGCGAGCTGCTTGTCGTGTCAGAACCAGCAATGATGGCTAACAATCCATCCTGTGCGACATCAACCACAGAGGGACGCTCCGATTCAGGAAGCTCTTCGCCGCTCTATAATCGACGACAATGAGGCGATGATGAGCGACTGGAATCATGTTGGCGCACCAAGTGGTAGAACAAGTCCTTCCTGTTCGCTCCGGCTTGCAATCGTTTGAAAACACTTTCTCTGCCAAAGTCTCGGGAAACCTGAATGGATCCCTTCTGTCCAGTGAGAGCTGAGAGAAAGGGTGTAAAGTATGAGACATGTCCCACAGCTACACCGATGCTAAAGAAACGAATCAGAGGCGTGGAAAGAAGGGAACAGACACATACCGCAGGCCGGATTCGAGAAAGGTCCAGATACCGTCCTTGTCGCCACCAGCATTCATAAGCTCGAATCCACCCCCAAAACTGGGCAAACTCATCAGCATATAATTAGCTTCACGCCTGAAGTATTTACGCCATATCACCCATGAAATCTGTCCTGAGGAAAGGCGTGAGAATGCAGCCGAGGGTGGATAACAGTTGAACCTCACGCGAAATAGCTGAACCATGCAGCCATATCCAACGCGGTGCCATCCTTGTGGCCCGATCTGTGGACCAAGTTCTCGAGACAACTTGCTAGTTGCCTTGTACGTTTCGCCACAATGGCTTCGTACTCTTTCAAAGCCACAGATGATAACGCTCGATTCCAGGGCTTGCGTTGATGCGCGTGCTTTACCGGATCGCGCTGAGCAATCAATGCCGGGGGAACCAGGCCGCCAATCCCAGCCTGATCATCACATGTGGGATGTCTGCCGCTATGTAGATAACATGTACCTACGTGGTCCTTTAGGAAGGCCCCCTTGGCCAAGTACGGTGTGAACAAGGGAAGCATCACGAATAGAGAGCTCGTTGGGACCTGGAAGAGGGTGAGGAAGTAGAGAGGCGACTGATGAAAGATCGGCCAAACCTATTCTCACGACATCGCCATAGAGATCGTGTAGGCGTTTGTAGTACCTGTGCTGGTCGCCTCTGAAGCTGACATATGCTGCCCACAACTTGGATGTTTTGGCAATGAGGGGCCCAGGGAATTTGGCGAGAGGATGGAAAGGTGAGAGGCGATACGCGAGGATGAAAGCCCCCAAACTACCTCCGTACGCGATGAATGCGAGCGGGAGGGCAGCGTACCAGGAAACGGCGTGGGTGTAGCTTATGGGAAAAGAAAGCAGCGCTGGGATCACGACGAGGAGGGCCACACGTGAGAGAGAGGAGCGTGGCTCGTAGCGACGGAAGAACCATTGAGAAGCCTAAGAGTCGGCTGTGAGGAACGTGGTTAAAGCATGGTGGTGCAAGTCCGCGGCTTACAAAACTGGTGGCAAGCACGATGAGGCCAACACGGAGCTCGGAGAAGCTCTGGGGCGTCGAACGCAGTGGCCAATATGCTGTGGGGGTAGAGAGTGACATGGTGAATGGGAAAGGAGTGGAGACGTGAGGGTGGTATATATGGAAGGGGATACATGCTTCATTGAATGAGTTCAAGCTCACGCGCTTAACCCATCGGTGTTTCGGTCGTGCCGTGTACAACCAGCCTAAATTGGATCGAACCTCATTCTCATGACTACGTTGACCTCGTTGGCGATCAGTCGTCCACTTGGCTAAGAAATGCTCCATGCTCCATGCGCATGACGACAAAGAAAAGACTGTTCAGAATGAGATGCTGCAAGGGCGACATGAGACAGTCAGAGTCCCGGCCGCGGTCTTGGTTGGCGTGTATGTTCTGCACGCTCGAGATTGACGATATGATGCGACCAGCGGAGCATCCTATCTTGATTGACTGGTGGCAGACACCATTGGTGGATATGGACGATCACGGGATCCGATACCAACGCGTGCCAGCCAGGCCAGCTCAGCCCGAGCCATGTCTATCCTCAATGGGGTCGTACCCATGAACTTGGACAACACAGCTCACGAACTGCCCTCTACCCCATTGAGGGATCCCGCGTCCTCTCCTGCGGTCCACATCCAATGGCAGAATTCACAGTCAGCCTGCGCCGCGATGGAAGAACTCAGGGTTGCATCATGCGTCCCTCGTCCTCGTGAGTTGCGCACACACACACTCCGCCCCCAATCCACCTTTTGACGCGTAAAACAGCGCCGCCAAACCCGTTCAAGTTCGACTTCGAGCTCCCCGCGTCCGCCGAACCCTCCTCTAGCACCACCTCCGACCCTTTCCTCCCCCCGGCAGCCCGCACGCGCTCCTCCGCTCGGTCCCGCAATCTCCCCGCCCGCTTCCTGCAGAAGAGCCGTTCCCAGAACGCCGACGGCGTCCTCGCCGTTCCCGTTCCCGTTCCCGTTCCCGCGGCGGACGCGTCCCAATTTCTCGACATGCTCGGCCGCGCATCCGCGCGCGTGGACGAGAACTCGCGAAAGCGGATGAAGCGCGCGCGCGAGTTTGCACTCGTCGCGAACGGGAAGGGCCGCGACCGCACGCCGTCCTCCTCCACCTCCTCGTCCTTGTCGTCCCCTTCGAGTTTGACAAAGGGTAAAGGACGGTCGTCGTCGTTGCGCGCGAGCGCGACGGACGAGCTCGGCGACCACACGAATCTCGTACGAGATGGGAGGAGGACCCGTCGCGGCTGCGTGCATTTCTCGAGCCTTCCCATGATGGAGGACCCGTCGTCGTTCGAGCAGCCCGGCTCGACAGCGCATGCGGCGGCGGCGGGGGCGGCGGCAGCGGCAGATCTGGACGGGGACGCGGGCGACGTGCTCATGCGTGCCGACGCGTCGGACGCGGACGCCAAAGTCGACGCGCCGTCTACGGGACCCGGTCGTCGTCCTCTCCGCTCGCCTGTATCCACTCGCGCCCACAGAACGCAACGTCCTCGTTCTCCTCCCCCGCGCTCCTCGAGCGGCAGCGCAGGGCGTTCCCAAAAACGGGCGGCACCCCCCTCGCCGACCCCCATCCGTTCCGCTCCCACCGCGCTTCGACCGGAGACGGCGTCCGGGCCTGGTCCGACGCAAAATCCCACGTCGAGTCGCACGAAGACGCCGAATCCAGGACAGCGACCCCCGGCGGGGCACCTTTCATCCGCGACGACGACGACGACGACGATCCACCACTCCGTTCCAGCGCCGGCACCAACGCCGCGTCCTCCCCCGGCAGATGGCGGAGCCTCACCGACAGTATCTTCCGCCGTGCCGCCGGCACGCGAATCCCTCCCCCCGCGCACCACATCGACATCGACGTCAATATCTATGACCTCGATCCCATCCACGTCAGACCTTCTTCCACTGCCACCACCATCGCAGACGCAAGGGCCAAAGCGTGCATTGGGCATGACGCGCAGCGCTCCGCGTCTATCATCCAACTCGCCCCATTCCGCCGCGGTTAAAAAACCCTTCCGTCCACCCCTCGCTCGCCCCTCTCAAGCGCCAGCTACCGCGGCCGTGGACTCGAACGCCCGACGCGAGCACGAAGGAAAGGGCTCTGGGACAGCAGATCCCGACTCCAGCTTCGACCTCTCATTTGATTTTGACCCCGAAGCGTTGGAAGCGGCAATGAAGAAGTATGACTGATCTTGCTGTACCTGGTTGTCGTAATCGCTTGATTTCGCACTTTGCTGTTACAGTGCGCTGCAGTGGTGTAACTGACCCATGAGGTCTGCGTCCATTGCAGGAGGCACCCATTCAAGCCGTGAAATGTGACATGCTTCAAACTCACGCCAGAGACAAGAATGCACAGGGAGGTCGTGCATAAGGGTGCCCTAGTTATAACGAGGATACTTTACAGTGGGAAGCGGACCAAATGGTGGCGCAATACATCAGGCAGAAAAGACCGTGAGCACTGACAGAGCACAACGATACAAGATAAATCTGAGATAGTGCAACAGCCCGCTAGATGAGTTCGGCCGCATTAACCGGCATCTCGTCCTGAAGCAAGAGTGTCAGAGGATGGGATAAACTTCGTAGAGTGATCGATCTCACTATCTGTGTGCTGTAGAATTGTTCTGAAGATTGGGGAGGGGTACCTCAGCGAAGCAAAAAGTGTAGCATGGTTGAACCAACCTATATCTCGCAGAATGCGAACATCATCCACAGTCACGAACTATATAGCAGTCACGTCATTACGCAGATCATAATCTGATCACCAGGACGCACGTTAATAGCAACACCTTTCCGACCAAACCGACCTGATCGGCCGATACGGTGGATGTAATTTTCACGATTTCTGTTCGAGGGTTCAGAGGCATGAGGAGGGACAAGGGATAGATCACCTACGCTGGTAGGTCGTAATTGATAACCAGCGAGACTTGCTGTACATCAATGCCGCGTGCCCAGACGTCCGTCGTAATCAACACCCGCCTAATGACTCAAATTAGGCAAGAGCACTTGTATCCAGAAGGTGACTTACGATGTCCCGCCGCGAAACTCTGCCATTATCGCATCACGCTCTTTTTGGGGCATATCCCCATGCATTGATGAGACAGTGAAACTGGCTGCGCGCATTTTTTCTGTTAGCCAGTCAACCTGTACGTTTTGCTCAGAAAAGTCATGGGGGTACGGTGACCGGACGACGTACCTTGCGCCGGGTGTTACAGAAGATGACGGCCTGTGTTATGGTAAGGGTATCGTAAAGGTCGCACAACGTGTCGAACTTCCAATCTTCTTTTTCGACTGCGACGAAGAACTGCTTGATACCTTCAAGCGTCAATTCGTCACGCTTTACAAGGATGCGGATTGGGTCGGTCATGAATTTTGTTGTCATCTCGAGAATATCATATGGCAAGGTGGCGCTGAGAAGTACGACTTGCGTGGCGGGAGGGAGGTAACGGTAGACGTCATAAATTTGATCCTTGAAGCCCTTGTTTAGGAGTTCATCCGCTTCATCCAGGACGAGCATCTTGATGTTACGTGTACGAAGGACGCGGCGCCGAATCATGTCAAAGACCCGTCCGGGTGCTCCAGAAACGATGTGCTGGCCGTATTCAAGTTTGCGTATGTCTTCGCCGATAGAAGTGCCGCCAATGCACGCATGACATTGCACGTTCATGTAGTCTCCTAGAGCCAGAACCACGGACTGAATTTGGGTCGCGAGCTCGCGAGTTGGGGAGAGAACCAGCGCCTGCGTCTCGCGCACGGTGACATCGATGGACTGCAGCATGGCGATAGAAAAGGTCGCTGTTTTACCCGTTCCGGACTGGGCTTGCGCGATGACATCGCGGCCTTGGGTGATGGGGAGGATAGCACGCTGCTGGATTGCGGAAGGCTTTTCAAAGTCTGCACAGACGACGCATCAGAGAGAGAGAGAGTACGGGCGAGGGGAGACTAGATACGGACTGTAGGCGTAAATGCCGCGTAAGAGGTCCTCCTTTAAACCGAGGTCATCGAAAGTAGAGATTACAGAGACGGCCTCGGAAGACTCGAAGATAAGTTTCTAGAGGTGGAGATGATTAGCTCGTGAGGACGGGCTGAAGTGAAGGGCGCACATCGTCGCCGGGGTTGACACCAGACATGACGGATGATGAAAGAAAGAGTGAAATATTAATATTTTATTTTCTGAGTTTTAAATCAACGTGGCCGTTCATTTCGCTCACGCTCGCGCTCGTCTCAACCGACCAACAAGGCGGCGATGGACTCAATCATTGAACTACAGCGACAGAACCACGAAGAAATAGAGCGGTATGAGCGAGCTCTTTATACCGTCCTCTCTCGCCCCCAAAATGTACATCAGAGCCGCCTTCAAAACGAACACAAGGCTTCCCAAATTCTCGACCGCATTTCCTCCCGCGTCACCAACTTGAATTCAACGTACCAGGATCAGGACGCGCGCAGTGCTGAAATAGACGCAATCTCAACGCCCAGTCAACCTGGTGACATGTCTGAATTCTACGCGAGGTTGGGTAAAATTCAGGAGCACCACAACAAATATCCTGATGCAGGTGCAGATGGACCCGAATTCGAGATTGCTGCCCTTCTCGACGAATTCAATCCCGAGGATTATGATGACGACGATGACTATGCCTATGAAGATTGCGAGTTTTGACCGGCTTCTTGCTCTTCGTGCCTACTCATTCCCTTTACTTGTAGCCGTGGGAAACCTGTTTTCCGGAGAAGAGGTGTACGGAAAATATCTCGACCTTCACGCGAATCACACCGCCTATAACAATTTGAAGAACATCGGAAAGCGTATTGGCTATCTTCAATACCTTGACGCGTTGCTGCTTGCTGAGAATGGGCTCATACACTTGGACATCCCCAAGGAGACACAA
The DNA here is from genome assembly GCA_025769875.1 of Russula earlei. Classification (NCBI taxonomy): domain Eukaryota; kingdom Fungi; phylum Basidiomycota; class Agaricomycetes; order Russulales; family Russulaceae; genus Russula; species Russula earlei. The sequence goes on along the minus strand of JAGFNK010000171.1, from coordinate 8,646 downwards.
CTTAGTCGAGACTATGAGCGGTGCGTTACTTGACTGTTTCTCGGCCTCTTTGCCCAACGCGTCTCAGGTACATCGGCGATTTGCACACTTATGTTACGTCGTTCATGCGCCGCACGCAGCCACTAGTCGACATTGAGTCGAAGCAAACCGCAGCATCGGAGGAGTTTGATAAAAAGTGGGAAGCAGGTGAACTCGAGGGTTGGGCAGATGTGAACCAGAAGCCACAGGTGGACGGCAGCGGGGAAGGCATCTGGTGTACTGCCTGTAAGCATTTCCCAATTTCGCTGCGCGTTTCCGTTTTACTTGTTTCCAAGGCCAAAAAATGTACTCAAAACAGACTGTATACGATGCCCATCTCACCTCGAAAAAACACATCAAAGCTACCTCTAGGCAAGCCACGTCAGACCAACCTCCGTCGAATCCCAATGGTCCTGCCTCTACTCCTACCCCCCCCGTGACTTCAGAATCGTTGAGGAATAAACATCGTACCGCCGCACTGTTAACATATCTTGCCACCGCGCTCCTCGCCGGCCTTGTGCAGACTCTGAACGACACCAAAGCCAATGTCGAGCGTCGCTTCTCGCTCACCGCAAAGGAGCGGGAGCAGGAGATACTGGAAGCACAGAAACCACCTCCGCCTCCTCCAACAGCCGGCCCCGAGGGTGGAGCAGAAGAGGAGGAGGAAGAAGAGCGGATTTACAACCCTTTGAAGCTGCCCATGGGCTGGGATGGTAAACCAATACCCTACTGGCTGTACAAGCTGCACGGGCTCGGTGTGGAATATCGGTGCGAGATCTGCTCGGACCACGTGTATATGGGCCGGTAAGCATGCTCACGCGATGCAGAGGGCGATGATTGACACGAACGCGTGACAGGAAAAACTTCGAGCGGCATTTCCAAGAGTCAAGACATGCGTTTGGCATGCGCGCGCTCGGGTTGCCCAACACGAAGCATTTCCATGAAATTACGAAGATTGAGGATGCGATGGCCTGTACGTACCCCGGTTCTCTTGGATTTTACCGATTTATGCGCTTATGCGAATGCCTGCAGTGGCTGAGCGGTTGAAGCGAGAGGGTCGACACGAGATTTTTGAGCAAGAGACGATGGAAGAGTTGGAGGATGAGGAGGGCAATGTGTATAGTCGCAAGACGTATGATGACCTCAAGAAACAGGGTCTCATTTGAGGGGTTAGGGTTATATTCGAACACCCACCGAACCTCCATCATCATGCACCTGTATCTTAGAGAGAATCCCAGAACAATCTATCTTGTCACAAGCTCGCAAGAGGAAACTACTGGCCGCCCTAGACGAGTCCTGGTATTCCGGGCAGCAGAGGACAATCCTTACCAGGCCGTCGTCGAGTTTCTTCATAAGGACCAAGTCAACCTCTCGAATACGGTCCGCCTAACGAGCAGAGTTGTGAAAGGTTGTCTGGGTCTCATTTGCGTCACCGATGGTACGTCGCATGTCTTTGACCGTTAAGTTTGACCCTGAGGTTCTCGACAGATCTCTTCCTCGCCGTCATTACCTCTGCCACGGAGATCGGGAATACGAGACCGTCGGCAGATTCCCCAGAGTCGGTCGCCAAGATCCACGAAGTCAATTTCTACTGCCTGACGTCCTCTGTATGGGACGACCTATCCCTCATCGGGGATTCCCTTCCCAGCCCGACCTATGTAGAGCAAGTTGACGTTATGGCCCTGCGTGAGCCGCGCGATTCATATCAGCAGAATAACGCCCAGCCCCCCATGTTCGAGCACCCCTGTGCCGCGCTGAAAAAAATCCTTTCGTCCGGTTCTTTCTACTATGCTCTCGCACCGCATTGGGACATCTCTTCCCGCCTCGCGGAGCGCCTATCGCGTGATCCGGGAGCGGGCGAGGCTGACCTCGGCGCATTCGACGATCGCTTCGTGTGGAATGAGTATATCGCGCGCAGTTTGCTTGACTTTCGCGAGCGACTGGACATGCAGGACCGGGAGGATCTAGACCGTTGCCAATTCATCGTGAGTATATCCCCCCACTTGGCGTGAGTGCGGGAACATACGGCGTCTCCCATGACGGGACAGATCCTTGCCATCCAGGGCTATGTAGGCATGTTCCCCATCCCCCTTCCTGCCCCCCCGACAGATGGTGCCCCAACCATCGCAACTCTCAGTCTGATCTCTCGTCTGGGCGCAAAACGCGCCGGGACGCGTTTCAACACTCGTGGCGTTGATGACGATGGTAATACGGCTAACTTTGTTGAGGTATGTTGGTTCTGAATTCATCCTCGCGAACAAATGCTAACGTTGTTCACCCTCCTCCAGACAGAGACGATTCTGATCACAGAGCACCACTGCTTCAGCTATACACAAGTCCGTGGAAGCGTTCCTCGTGAGCTTTGTGCCAACGATGTATAACATGCCCGTGCCCACCCCCTCTCAGTTTTCTGGGAACAGCAAGGGTTGCAGACATTTGGCCAAAAGATCCAGATCACGCGTCCTCAGGCGTCACAGCCCGCCTTCGAGCGACACTTTGCATATTTGACGGAGCAGTATGGTTATATTCATGCAATCAATCTCCTTGGGAGCAAGGATGCTGAAGCGAGCCTGACTGCGGCGTATGCACGACACCTGCAGACCGCTAAGGGCGTGTGGGGTGACGATATTGGCATCACCCACTACGATTTTCACCAGGCCGTGCGAATGGCCGGACATGATAATGTCATGCGTGATTTGACGTGCGTTCTATAATCCTCGCTCCATTTTCATGCCAACATGTTCTGGTGCAGACGATTGAGCAGCGTCGCAGATAACATGGATCGTTTCGGCTTTACGATGTGTGATGCTACCTCAGATGAAATTATTACCGAACAAAAAGGGGTCTTCCGTACGAACTGTCTTGACTGGTGGGGATCCAACTTTCGATTCTTCCCTGACCCTGAGAGATTGACGATTTGAAATAGCCTAGATCGCACGAACTTCGTGCAAGACATCTTATCCCGCACCAGCTTAGAGCAGTACCTCCTTCTTGTCCGGAGGGAGTGGGTGAACTCGAACTCAATGTGGTCGCATCATCGTGAATTGTGGGCCGAAAATGGGGACGCCTTGTCGAGGATATACGCAGGTACCGGTGCTCTCAATACGAGCTTTACACGAAGCGGGAAACGTACGTTCGCCGGTATGTTCTTGCCTCATCTCATCTCCGACGCGTCGGTTGACCAGATTGGAAGGTGTCTTGTCGGACGCGACAAAGAGTGTTTCGAGGGCATACATCAACAACTTCCAGGACAAGGGAAAGCAGATTGCGATTGACATGTTTCTTGTGCGTGCATACACTTTCCTGGCAGCTTTTACCCACTAACGTATGTAGGGGAATCTCAGCAATCAGGCTCAAGTCACGATCTTCGATCCGATCCACGACTCTGTTCGTGCTGTTTTAGACTCTAGGTGACCAACCAACTTTCCTCTTCGCGCACAACGGCCTCTCGCCTGATTCGTAACACCTTAGACTTTCAGAATACTCCACTACAAAAACATGTACAATTTTCATTGGGACGTGGAATCTCAACGGCCGAGTATGTGGCTTGACCTAGTAATCCGTCCCCGTGGTCTCATAGCGTGTATAGCCGCCATCAGAATCGCTTTTACCCTGGCTCTTTCCCAGAGAAAGTACGTGATAGTCCAACTGCTTCTGTTGATATTTAATATGGGGTTCTAGCACTTCCCGAGTAAGGCATGCTTCGCGGCTGTTACTCCACTGCGCCATGTTCTGATACGCGAAACAGACCCGATATAATGGTCATCGGTTTTCAGGAAATCGTTCCTTTAACAGCGCAACAGATCGTGCAAACTGATCCTGAGAAAAAGCCTGTTGCTCCTTACCCCTTTTTGACATTGTACTGATGAGCCGATAACAGACGTGTATGGGAGAACAAGATTGCGGAAACTCTCGAACGACGGCCCAATAAGAAGGGCGATTACATCCTGTTGCGCAGCGAGCAGGTACTTGGCAATTCAGAATCCCCTTGTGCAGGCTCACAGCTTTCGTTACCCAGCTAGTTGGCACGGCATTGATTGTTTTTGTCAAGTCGGAACTGACCGCAGTGATCCGCAACGTCGAAGCGACGAAATGCAAGGTCCGCTCCGAGTCTTGAAATTACGTGCCCGTGCTCACCTGAGAGCAGACCGGTTTACGTGGCATGTCTGGCAATAAAGGCGCCGTTGGCATCCGACTTGAGTATTACGACACGAGCTTCTGTTTCATCACTGCCCACCTAGCTGCTGGTCATGGGAACATTGCCGAACGAAATGCTGACTACTGGACTATCGTTAATGGCTTGCACTTCCTGCGGGGAAAGACCATTGGGAGCCATGAGTACGTGTTCCCGGCTTGGCTTGTCGTCTTGAGTGACCCCTCGATTTTCCACCACAGCAACGTTATCTGGTTAGCCGACGCAAACTACCGCGTCGACCTAGACAATACTTCTGTCCGCGCATATGCCGAGGACGACGCGTTGGACATGTTGTTTGCAGCCGACCAGTTGAACTTCGTCATGTCCTCAGGTGCTGCCTTTTCAGGCTATCTCGAGGGCCCAATCTTGTTTCGGCCCACGTACAGGTATGACGTCGGAACCGACGACTACGACACGAGCGAGAAGATACGTATTCCTGCGTGGACAGGTTCGTCCCCTTTTACCATTTTCCTACAACTTTATACTTTCGTATCATGTAGATCGGATATTGTTTCGAGGGAGTAAGCTCGACTTATCAGTCTACTCTCGTGCAGAGCTTAGGGGTTCAGATCACCGGCCTGGTATGCTTTTGTGTTCCTGATGAGACGAATGCACGATGAACGATTGAATTCCTAGTCTATGCGGCATTCCGCGCCACCGTTCATGTCATTGACCATGCGAAGAAAGCTGTTCTTGGTCGTTTGCTGGCAGAGAGCGTCGCCTCGATGGCACCAGGTGAAACTCTCGAAGAGAAGCTCGCAACGCTCACGTTTTCTTACTCTGATGACCGTAAGTCTGGAAGCCTGAATGTATGGAATACGTCCTATTCATCAAGCCCTAGTGCCGCCGCCAAGCTCGGAGACGGAGGCGTGGTGGGAGACACCAGGCAAGTCAGTTCACGCATAAATAGAGGACAAAGACGTTGACAGCCCACCATGACCTTTAGATCATCCAAACGGCGTCGTTCCGCCATTAGCACACGTTGACCTTTCCGTGCCACAGCGAGGAAACCCCTTTGACTACTCTCCACTTGACTCTCCTTTATCGGCGTCACCGTCCTCGTCCGACGAGGAGCTGTTCAACCACGCGCTTTCGTTACAAACGCCCATGGTTCCCTCAAAGAAGCCGCCACCGCCTCCGCCCCCACGACCAAAGGCGGGGGATAGCTGAGACATACCCTTTCGTTCTAGAACGTTGCACTGTTAGAGTCAAAATAGAAATGCCGCGGATCGCAGCATTTTTTCCCCCTCCTTTGTACGAAACATAACATAATGGAGCTTTTATGGGCGTATGCAGACGACATGACACATTGATTGCATGTTAGCCAAGGCATAATCTACTGTACATACATACCCTCATCAAACACTGATATTACATTGGTCAATGTAGTATACCGAGCACTACATTAAACGTCGTCTCTTGTTGTGCAATAGTGGATTGGATGGACCAGAAGCCTTTTGTAGGTAAATGACTTGAGCATGATAGAGCGTGACATCCTCACTGAGAGGGGAAACCCCCAAAACTGGTTAATAAGAGACTCCTACTTTGACCCAGAGCCATCAGTGAAGCACCAGCTAGATTTGTATATCGCCTTGCAGTTGGCGTGACTGTCCCATTGCTATAGCTGTACTGAGACAGAGCGGGCTACCCGGGCCGGTGGCTCATAGCATTATCGGCACTCGCCCATCGCAGCAAGTTGATTGATTAACACCTCTAAAACTCATCAAGTCATGGTCGACGTGCAGACATGGAAACCAACAATGACATTGACACGGAGACACTGCGAGCACAGATCGACCTTTCTATGGCCTACGCACAGAACCAAATCGCGTCCTGGCTACCTGTATCGGGTTCCTTGACTCGTGGCGCGCTGCAGCGAGTCGCGGCGAAGGAGACGTGGGCGGTGTGGGCGGCGCGAGTGTTAATGAGGCGGGGAATGCGGCGTGCATGCAGGTGCATTCTAACATGGTGTTGTTTGTCACAGTGGCGCCAGGTGATCCTCCGTTGTGCAAGAATAACAGATAGTGGCGGTTTGGCCCATCGTGGCTCGGGTGGGCAGTATGGGTGTTGACGGGGCAGTGGATGGTGCGCGCATGAAGGTGCATGCGGCCTGGTCGTCGCACGTTGCTGTGTGGCCAGACATTGTTGCTGGTGCTGAAGTTGTTGTTGTGGCTGCAGCCATGGCGGTGTGTTTCGAGGGATGCGGCGAGGCTGCTGCTGCTGTTCCTTCTGCAGTGGGCTTGAAAGGAGAGGGCAATGCATCGGCGGCAGTGGAGGAAATGGTGGTGGGCTGCGAGCCCGACTTGCGTGTTGCTCTTGCCGTCGTGTCTCGGCCACGGCGTCGTGGTCATCTCCAACTGACATGGTGATGGCATGCATGGGCGACGGCGCATGAGTGGGTGGGGAGGCAAGAGGGAAGACAGCGTGCGGCGTGTCTCCTGAGATGGCGGTGCATCCTGGCATGCTGGCGAACTCCTGGCGGCGGCGACTGTGCTTGCTTCTCCAAGGCGGCGGTGTCTTCGGTTTCCGGTACTTTGTGGCGTTCTTCTGTAAGTTCTGCGTGAATATCTTTGGCTGGGCGAGGCGGCGTGGTGGTGGGTGGCAAAAACGAAAGCACGACGGAGTCGGAAGGTGGGTGGCAACAGAGGGTCAGAGCATTGTGGAGCAGGCGTGGTCAGCGGGCATGAGTTCGTAAATGCAGGTGTAGGTGGTAATGACAAGGAGGGCCGGAGGCGACACGGCAGGTGGTGGGGCAAGGGTTGGCGACGGAAGCGAAGGCGACATAAGGCTGGGAAGCGCAGAGGGTGCTGAGACGGTGGTGGCAGAGGGCAGGGCCGAGGCGGCAGACGGCGGTGATGCTGACTGAAGCCAAGGTGGCTTGGGCTGGGGTGGTGGCTGTGGCAGCTGGTGATGCCAGCGATACGGCGGATGGGGCTGAGGTGGGGACAATGAGGCAAAGACGGAGGTGGCGGCTGGTGCTGCTGAACTGATGGCCATTGGCACAGCTGGTGCCAAGACTGGCGGTAGTGCTGGTGCTGGTGTTGGTGGCAGCATAGACGACAGTACTGGCACTGTTGCTGGTGACGGGCTCGTGGCATGATCATCCCTGCCACTCCTGTTACTGCTACTGCCGCTGCTGCTGCGTCCGCTCCCGAGCTTAGCGATATGCACCGTATCGTGTGCGCTGCTCACTGCCAGCAAGGTGCTGACTGTGTTAAAGTTGAGCGAGAATATCCGCGCCGGAACTGGTACAACGTTTCCGCACCAGGGACGCCCCACACACGGATGATGGTGCCCTTCTCCGAGGCAGTCGCGAGAAGAGTGCCAGTGCTGTTCAGTGCGAGCTCAGAGATAGGTGCCTTGTGTGCGCGGATGATCTCCGAGACGGTGAGAGACTTTGTGGAAAAGAGTAGGACATCACCCGATGCAGCACCGGCCGATGAGGACTGAGCGGGTGGTGTCTGTGGTGAGGCGGTAATTGGGGCCGGTGGGGGAACCGGAGAGGGATAGGCGAGGTACGAGTTGTCAGTGGATGGGGAAAGGGCGACGATGGCTTCGGGGTTGGGTGTTGTCTCGATGACGTGCTGGAGGCGCATATTGGAGATGTCATAAATATATATTTCAGCCTCCAAAACGATGACGAGTGTCTTTCTGTTCATCCTGACGGCGAGTATCGACGAAGGGAAAAGGAGTTCGCAAATCATGGATTGTCGCTGCGTGATGACATGAATGGGGGATACGGTCGAAACGGGGGCGGGGGAGGCGGTCACCTTGGTATTCACAATCTGCAGTTTCCGTGGACTTGACGATGGTTGATCCGCCGCGCCAACGAGAGCAATGAGCGAGGTGCAGAACAGCATCTCTACGATTCCACGCGCACCATCGTCTATTTTGGAGGAGCTCAAGCCCCAGCAAGTTGAACGAAAACGAACCGACGCACTCATAGTATAAACTCGGCCGAAAGGGTCACAGTTGGTGATACTATAGCCTTTTCGCGTGCCAACTGAGATGCAGCTGGGAGAAGCGATCAGATGGGTACGGGTCCAGGAAGGGATATGGGCCACACGTGAAATCTTGGTTGAAGTTTGCGGTGAGCATAGACACGACAGGCAGGAAGGGATAAGTCGACTCTGCTTATAGTCAACTCAGTGGATAAATAAAGTAAAATATTTCAAGTGCTGAGTAGGGTCTGTTGCAGCCACAAATTATATTACATAAGTAATGACCTTAGTTGAGCACGAAAAATGTGACAAAAAAGGTTAAATATGGAGAGTCTACTCATTCCGGCACAACTTTAGCCAGGCTAGGGTAAATGTTGTGCCGGAATGAGTAGACTCTCCATATACAACCTTTTTTGTCACATTTTTCATGCTCAACTAAGGTCATTACTTATGTAATATAATTTGTGGCCACAACAGACCCTACTCAGCACT